>CM023203.3:2922834-3013102 GCA_004115045.4 Sinella curviseta
TTAGCAACGTTGCGATTTGCATATTATAGTCGCATTTTAGATATTAATCTTCTAGAAGAAAAATTATTTTTGATCTCTTGTTCCACTTTGCTCTACCTTCTTTGTCCTACCTGGTGTGCTGTGTGATGGATAAAAAGAATGCGTTGTCTAAAAAAAATTGTTAAAAATATGATTGTTGTGCAACATGTCCCGTGCTTCCCATTCTTATAAATGATTACAAGCGACCACATTCTGAAGTGTAGACTACACTGTGTAGTCCTGACATGCTCAAAGAGGATCATTATATGTATATGCAGGCTCAACTACTCATTTGACCTCGTCTCCTACACTATTGTAAATATTTCGCAGTTTGTTCTATCTACATTCACGTGTCAGCGATGTACTGGAAACTTACTGCGTTTGTTGGTGTAGTTCTGCGTTTACTAGCTAAACGCAGGTTTCAACTGTTCAAATTCGTCGCTTCTTTGCGCAGTTCGAAATTTGCATTTAGGTCAATGAATCTATTGTTAGGATTTCTTGTCGTACTGGAGGATTACCTGTCCGAGGATTCTATGACGTAGTATTTCCTGTCGGGGATTTCCGGTCTGAGGATTTCCCCACGTCGGATTTGGTGTCATGTAATCCATCATTCGACGTAGTGCACGCATGTGTTTCGAAAGTCCTATGTCAACGGCAACCGTTTCAAACCGTTACACTTTCGAAAATTTCAAATGACAACACGTGCACATGACATAAAGGGTGTACAAATGTAATTGCGACTCATTTGCATATGCGATACGATATACGTAGAACTAAGATAAGTCAAAACCAAGTTAGATCCAGATTCCTGATGCATTTAACCATACACTACAACTTTTTCATGTTGCTTTTCCACTAGCTTCACTATGAAACCCGAGGCGAACGACGAGTTTCAAAAATGCGTCATTTCACACTTCAAAAATTGTGATAAAAGGTCAAAGGTCATGACATTGCAAAATTTTAAAAGTGAAGTTAAACAAAAAGGCATTGTATACAAAATCATCGAGAGATATCAGGCTTCAAAAGTCACTATTTACTTCAAATGCTTAGGTCGACCTGTCTCCATGGGGACCGTCCGAATGAGCAATTGAGTTGAGTAGACGTTTAAACAGAACACATCTACTTCCGTCCGTGCCGCTGCCAATAAAGTTCGTTTTAGGTAACATAAATTGACGCGTATTAAAGGCCAGAAGTTTGGCTTTAAATCCCGCACCAATACGGCCACACCGACGTAGACTGGAAATCAGGAGCAGCGTGCAAAAATTAGGTGTAGTCGGATTCACAAAAATATGCGTTCTAAAAATAAGAAAATCGGCGATGAAACGTACGCGCCGTGGGACCCCAGGACGTACCGGGATGACCATTTTTTCACGCTGCCGACCCTAACAAAGGGATATGTACAGCATAAGTGAAATCAGAAGCGAAGTTTCGAAACGATTCATGGTTTGACAGGCATTGGTCCAAAATTGTAGGGTATCAGGGCCTTCTCTTTCACAGGGCACCATCACCGGTAAAGTGTGTTTGAGGAAATGCGTGCAGGCACGATTGTTCTTGGCATAGATAAGCCTTACAATCGCGAAGAAGAATTGCTGCGGCCCGACATAGTTACAGCCTATAATGTGAATATTGTCACGCAGTGCCTTAGTGGTGAAAACATCGATTTCGTCCAGAAATCTCATAATGCCCCCTATGTTCACCAAGATAAGGGTATTGAAAGTTTACGGGAATTATGCAAATTGGGATACACCAGGCGACCTAACGCACCCAAGAGTCTAAGGGGATTCACTATTATTTGCATGAATATTAACAAGAGAATAGTACAAAATTCAGGAAAAGTGGTTAGGAATAGTGCCATACAAAACGTCAGAGAAATAGTATACATTGGCATTGTAGGATCAAAACCACGTAGCCTTTTATAGTTTAAACTACGGGGATTTTAAATATGTAGTCATCCTATACATTGGTCAATCAAGTTTATAGAGAATCAACGTTTTTAAAAGTCGCAATTACATTTGTACACCCTTTATAATTTATATCCCGCTTTCGACAAGGTGCAAGAATCCAGTGTTGTTTTTGAAAATTCCTAACCGTTTCCGAGAAAACGGCCGATTTCAAATTCTAACGGGGCAATGTGAGACACGCGCGGGAAATGATTTCTGGTCTTTCAATACATCATTGATAATGGTTGCCATTACTCACTTCTACCAATTGTGACCGTTATGATTTCAAAACGGGGTAATGTGAGACACACGCGGAAAACAGCATGAACGTCGTACTTTCTAACCAACAAACAACTGCAGCTTTTAATGTGTTGCTCCGTCACTTTCATATATCTTGGCTTGTCGGGTTTATTGTAATTGTCCTCGTTTGTGATTCTCCACGCGATGAACATTCAGGTCAGTCATTTTGGTGAAGGTGCCACCGCACCTTCGGCATCCAAATAATTCCCTGCTTTGTTCAAGGTGAATTCTTCGCATGTGCCGCTTCAAACTCCAAGTGTCAAAACATCGGTAATCGCACTTGGAGCAAGAAAACAATTTTCCAGTACTTGTTTCCAAAAGATGCCTAGAAGCATCATTCTTTGCAAAGGTCTTTCCGCATTTGCATGAAACCCTGCCATTAACCAGTTTCTCTCGAAAACCATGCTCGACGCCATCTTCGTCGCCATCTTCGTCAACTACCACTTTTGACCTCTCGCCTTTCGACAATCTTAAGTCTCTTCGTTCCTCTTCCGGGTTTGGAGACGCACATGCTTTCAAATAACGCCGCTTTTCCTGAATGTTCGCTGGTTCCACTCGCTCCTCCTTCAATCCCTCCAGCTCCACATTTAAGCTCTTTATTTTCTCCTCCGCTATTTCCAGTTTTGCAGTTAGCTCGCCAACGTGTCGCAATTTCTCCATTTCCAATTCTCGTTGCTGATTCTTGGACTCGTTGAGGCGATTGGTCAAGTCCTCCAGTTCCGCTTGCACAATTTGGGCAATTGCAAACTGGACACGGTCATCCGCCAACGCTTTGGTCACAAACGAGTCGTCTTCGTTCATTGTTACAAAGTTGCCACTTTATTTACTTTTACTACAGTATCTGTTTAGACTGTTTTAAGAAAATTAGAGACCACCAACAATTAATTTTTATATATACAATAACAATGAAGTCACACAATTCCCTGAAGTTACATTCTCAAGCTACCCCTTGAATTGGCCATCATTTTGAATGCAACATGTAGGGATTCCACACCGTCAAAAGACTACTCAATATTATCGTTAAAATTATGGAAAAAATGTTTTGCCCGTTTCGCTGCAGCGCGACGTGCAATGAAAATAGAAAACATTTCGATTGATTTCATTGAATGAAACACCGTCGGAGCAAAAAACGAAAGCAAGCCGTGGCACTGTGTGTAGCAGAGGGTTGCAAAGTTTATTTTTAATGCCCGATACCCGAAGGCCCGCCCGAACCTCTGTTCAGAAAAGCTCGCTCGAGTGCCCGCCCGAAGCTCATTTTGGTCAAAGCCCGCCCGAAGCCCGATCGGGCTTTTCATCGGGTACCCGATGAGCCCGAAATTGAGCCCGATCCATTATAAAATTTTAGTTTTTACCACTATCGTTGTTTTATATAGAGCATAAAATGAGCCGGATGTTATACAAAATGAATTTATTTGCCGTTCTTTATCGAATTTATCAATTTTGTACTAAAAAGAGAAGCAACATGAAAGATCTAAGCAATGTGAATGTATATTATAGCACAATAAGTACATTTGACACTCGTTAAAATGCATTCTTGTCATGAATAATAGACAGAGAGCATGGATAATGCTTCATATGCTTACTGTTTTGCTATTTTATAAAGACTTCGGGTATATTTTCGAGCTAGCCATATGCCCGATACCCGAAGCCCGGCCCGAAGCTGAGCCAATCAAAGCCCGCCCGATGGCCCGCTCGACCCTCAGGCCAGTCAAAGCCCGCCCGATGCCCGATCGGGCTTCGGGTCGGGTCTCGGGCGGGCATCGGGCTCAATGCAACCCTCTGGTGTGTAGTAATGCTGAAGTGAGGTGGTGTCAAGTTTTTGGTGTTCATTGTAATTGAAACGCTGTTTATATTTTACCCGTTAAAACAACAACAATCACAAATTAGTTTGGTGCAGTTGGTAATCTGTGTCAGCGACTCTGTCAAGAAATCATGAACGGCGGAGCAGGAAAAGGCGGCATGTTTTCTCCGGAGCAACTCCTTCGAAAAATGTTCGAAAGTGGGACCGGTGACTGGGAAATGATTGGATCGGATGGACAGGCTGTTAAATTCCATCAGCTGATACTCTCAGGTAATTAGTGTCAGCTTTTATTAGCTGGTCAGTGTAGTAGTAAGGATGACATTTAACTATTTAATTTAATTCATTTTTTTTTCAAAGTGCAAGTGCCCCATTTTCGCGCCCTCTTCTCCCACGGGGACACTTTGGAATGTGCCAACAAGCGGATTGTGATTCCAGCGGATATGGACATTTCCGGTGACGCTGTGGAGGCGTTTCTTCGTTACGTCTACTACAAGGACACTGGAGCCATGCGGTCCAGTTTCAAGAGAACCTGCGCTCTCATTTTACTGGGTCACTTGTACAACATTCCATTGTTGGTGAAGCACGCTAACGAAATTGTTCACGCTCGAAAGATAAGAAATCTGGATTGGTTTTCTGTGGAGGATCTGTGGAAGCTGTACCAGCACGTGCGGTTGTGGGAGGAGGAACATCCCTCCAAGAACATGCTGATGGCCAACATTGTGGCAGTTATCAAGAAGCTTGGCGAACAAGGGCCACCGGATGTGCTTGTCCCCATCACGACTTCTGGTGACCCAGTCATTGTCAGTGAACTGATGGTAGCTCTTTGCCCCAACCTCGTGCCGTCTTCGTCATCTGACGACTCGTCGGATTCGTCTGAATGACAATTTTATTTTTGTTAATGCGTTAAAAATTTAAGGGAAATAAAAGATCTTTCGCTATCCACTTTGAACCGTTTTATTGTGATAACTGTTTCAATGCATCAAATTGATTTTTTAAAAATAATTAGATAATGCTTCAGGGCGGGACTAACCTCCGCTTCACTCCGAAAACTGAAGTACACGAAACCGTCATCATCACTCCCTCTAATAAATTCTTCATCCATGACTTTGGGAAGTGGTTTCACACTTGCATCCCTCCAACAGGAATCCCAAAAGGAGGCAGTGACCTTGCCAGCTTTTCACTAAAATAAGTATTTATTGAGGAGCAGGCTCGTATTCTTCATTATTTTCGAAATCGGTGGCATTTCCGGCATTGTCAGCTTTTCCCGGAAGACTTCATCCAGCGGCGCCACCGATCTGAACTCCTTGTTGAAATACATGTACAGATAGTACAGCTCCGATCCCATCCTCCCAAAAAATCCCACTAGCAAATCCTGTGCAAAGAGTAAACCGGATGTTGTGGCGCTCTCAGCCGGAAATCCGGACGTGTCTGGAAACTACTCAGAAAGATGATTTGGTCCAAAAAGCATCGTTCTCGCGTTCCACTTCCAGGCGAGCCCATAACCGCAGCCATTGGAGAGTGCGTAATAGAGACAGAGAGTAATGATTAGGCAAAAATACCATTAAGCGTAAACCTTGTGCGTGTTTGGCTTTTCAACAAACAACCGAGAGATTTACAGGAATCCCATGACCACGGAATTTTATTTTCTTGGATGATGGCTGGCGGCAGAACGATGATGCATGGAATTATGCATTGTGGGAGAAATAATGCTTTAATATCATCCTTTAGTGGACAAATAAGAAAACTAAGATTAGAATGAAAGGAGGAAGAAATTAATGTGTAAACTAGTTTCAAAACAAAATTGGCCAACTTATTTTATATATTTACAAAGAAAGTTTACTGTAGTGTGTGTTTGCTCCATTGCCGAATTTCTCACGATGCCCCAATCCTGTTTACCTTATTGCTCTGCTTCTCATGCTCACAAGTCCGCTGGTTGCGATTTGTGACATGATATGACTCAAACTTTCCATTTTCGAATTCTCTTTAAATGACCTATTTTTATGCAGCAGTAACTAAAAGGAACGATACATTAAGCACATTCATCCTGCCTAATGAACAATTGTCAGTTTCATTCAATTAGTTCATAGTTCTGTTTCCGTATAAATTGTTGGTTGTGTTTAATGTTGTTAGTATAAATGACCACGGACCACAATCGCACGTTAAAATGACCAGATTACCGTAAATCCTAAGGTAAAGATATGTTATGCGCTTTTCAATGCCAAAACGCAGGTAATGCATTATGATTATTATACGTTATCATATTTTCCGATTCTCATCGCTGTGCTTCTATTGTAAAAAAATAATTTTCCTTTCTTTTAGTAAAATGGGTTTTTAAAACCATTATCACAACGAACACGCGGAAACTAAAGACTTTCAGTTAACTGCAACAACTATCGTCTTTATTGTTCTGGTCTCAGTTGTCCTACTTCCTTGTTTGTGCGTCGGGATCGGAGTTTGCTGTGTTTTACATTTGCGGAGGAGACAATAGGCAAGGGTCGCAGTCCAAATGACGTCCTCCGATGTTCCACCAACCTACTGTAATCCTGGCATCAGTGCAATAAATGTATATGAAGAACACAATATTATTTTTAATTAATTTTTGTGCAAACGAAAAATTTTAGCCGATGTGATCATTCCTCTGACTTCTCCTCATATTGCAGCCATATGAAATTCGTCAACAGTACTGAATTGGATCCATTTTATTATGAAAACAATTCCAATAATACCGCTAAATTACACATACACAACTAACATTAAATTCATGCCGATAGAATAAGCATTTTTCTGTTAAAATTATTATTGTCAGTGTTAAGTTAAAGGGATTTTTAAGTATGCTAATTGTAAAAAATTATTTGTGAGAATTGTGATTCACATTTTCCAATTATGCTTGGAACCAGATAATTGAAAGCCATACATCGCTCTAAAGAGGTTCACTCAAAACAATATTCATTGGCTTTTTGGTTTTTCAATTAGATTTTACAGATTGGAAACATGACGAACAGGAAATGTCGGTTGTCAGGAGCAGTCGTCGAAGCCATTATTGATTTGAGAAGTTGGTAGCAAATGCTGCAGAATATTCTTAATTGAAACAAAGCATTGCTTTCACTTGAACAGGAAAACGTCCACCGTTAATCAATATATAGATTGTAACTCAAGCTAGCACAATCGCCAGTGGAAACTGTCTGAATGCTTCAAAACGCTATAATCTCCAGTGAAACCTCGTCCCACTTGGTTCATGTGTTGCAAGACAAACCAATGACGATGTCCATAAGAAGCTTAACATCTACGTTTAACAATTAGTTACTGACTTAATTTAAGGATTCCTGTGTTTCGCATTTGAGACAATATCTAATACAAGACATTCCGATTTGCTACGAAACAGACCATTTGCTTCGTGTCCGATAACAAAATGACGGCAACAGGTTTCCTAAAGGTAATAGCCGTTTCCATAACTATTATTGTCGTAGCCTTTGGAGCCATCCAGACCTTTCCAGATAGGTTATTGTATCTTTCTCCCGGTCTCAATGCATTCGGCAATTGCGCTGTTGAAATCATTCATAACAGAGTTGACAATCACACCTTTCTGAAACACAGCAGCACATACAATATCGCCCCAACCGCATTTCCTGTACAAGTTACCACTTACTACTATGTGAGGTCGAAAACCGGAAGGTATTCCTGTAGAAATCGACATAAATATAATCTCGACTCACACAAAACTCGGCTTCGATTCCCCGGCGGATTGGATCATAAGCAACAATGTGGAGCAACTGCCTACGTTGTGCCGTCAATCTGTCCAGAGTGGCGAGTTTCCATCAGAAGACTCCATGCTGTAGACGTTGTGAACGGCGTTTACGATACAGATCGTGCGCTCAAAGCAATATTCCCAGATCATTTTGGATATAGTTTGTGGTATGGATCCGCTTACGTCATTATTCTGGAAAATGGTCTACAAAGTCGACCATTATCGGAGAAGCTGTTAGTAGCGTTTAATACTTTGTTTGCGTTTCACATTGGCCCATTAGTCCTGCCGACAACACTATGCATCCCGTTGGTGGAACGAGAGCACAATGGACTATACCAACCTGTTCAAGTCTCAACAGAAGTCCACAGTCTGGATGTTTTGGACGAAAGCGTCCACAACTTTGTGGAGGATTCCTTGGACAACTGCTATGGTCTGAGTTTAGATTCGGGCGATATAGCTGACTGGAAGCACGTCGCTTCCAATATCATGCGACAACGAACTAAAAAGGAAGTGCAGAACTGCTTTGATTATTATTATTTGAATACACTCAGATTTCTATCGCGACGAATAATTCACGTTAAAGAGTTGTCTCAGAAGACAACTGTTTCCTCTCAAAGCCCGTTTCCCCTTGTTATCTTTGGAACTTCAGACTTCAGAGTTAGTGATGCTAGTGGCGCCAGAAAGGACGAGGATCTATTCCTACAACGCGAAATCATAAAAATGATTGTTCCAAACGCAACCTTTGTGAGCCCCATGTTTGTAGTCCTATTTGCGCCGTATATTCCCGCGGCTGAATTCCGACGGACAACGAAAAACGAGTCCCTGGTTCTATACGAAAGTCAAAATGACATTTACTTTGCGTCATGCGCTAAACAAGACGAGTTTGTCCAGCTATCTCTTCGGAATTGCTTTTCTTCTTTTGATGTTTACAGTTGGGCAATTTTGGTTTACTTTGGTCTGAAGAGTGGCTTGTCTGCTTACGTATACTGCAAATGCTCAATTTCGCGGAAAGTTGGCAACATGGACATTTACACAAGCCTAACATTTGTCTACAATATCATTGTGGTTCAGGCTACAAAGATGGCCGAAGCCTGCAAAATGATCTCACTCCCGTGGTTACTCTTGGGCGTGATATTTACGTATGGCTACCAAGGCAATAGTATAACAGAACTTACAAAGCCTCCCGAGACGCATCCGCTCCAAACGTTTCCCGAAATATTAAACGCGAACTATACTTTACATCAGGAAATCGTTTGGCTAAAGCCTACAAGTATTGAAGACGCAAATGAAACATGGTTAAGTTTAAAGCCTTTGGACATAAAAAATAAAACACGACTTGGCCAATTCCTGTTAATGGACATGTATTGGAATATGCGGAAAGGTTTAGAAAACGTGTCTCAGGAAACACTCCAAATTCGACGTCTAATGAAGATTCCAAAGTCGGCTTCGGAGCTGCTGGAAATGACCCAGGACGATTACATTGAAAGCTCGTTGGCGGAGTGTGGAAATGTTGCTTACTTGAATACATTTAAGAAAGTATCGTTGACCGCTGCAAAGACACTCCAACAATTCGACATTAATCCCAGCTTTGTACACGTTAGTAAAGAAGCACTGGAAAGAAATTTCATCACTGCAAAATTGAAAAACCTACACCCAAGTGCAAAACACATTGCCACGAAATGGCGTACCATGTCACAATCCGGAGTTATCAACTTCCGTGTGAACAAGTTGAAGGCGATGACGAAGCTACGTGTTCATCGTGCAAAGGGTAATTCCAGCAAGTGGATGCAAACTTTAAGGTATCCACGTAAAATTACCTTGCGCGGGAATATCAAATACGTATTTCATATATTATGTTCATTCAGTGCGATAGCAATTTTTGTTGGGATTTTAGAATATACCATTCGCCGTCATCTCGGGAATGGCGTGTGCAATTTATTTACCAAATTACTCTGCATTTTTCCACAATTGTTTGCAAATTATATATGTGGTAGCGTTCGCGAAGTAAGGCCGGGATCTGTAATTTTAGTACGAAGTGAGCATCGTGTTGCATGACAGTTTACATGATTTCAACTAGTCGTATATATTGAAGTGTGGTATAATATATATTAGTCATTTCAATTGCCATCGTGATTCGGATCATCAAAAATAGCGTGGAGTTTAGAATTTGTTAGAACATTTATTCGGATTTAACACAGGCGTATGATTATTGGGTAATTTAAAATTGAAGGTGTTCAATTAAAGCCCTGGCACTGCTATAATAAAATATTTATATTGATGAATATTATATCCCAACTATCGCAAACAAGAACCCAAGGACATTTTTTATTCGTTCCGTAAATTCAAGTATGGGTTCATGTGACTAAACGTAAACAGGAACGAGAACAAGTCAAGTGCGAAATCAATTCATCATACTAATTCCTTATTATTACTGCCCAACATATCACTTATTGATTCAGTATCGCATTATGTTGCTTGTCAGATATATTTTGCATTGTGTTTTTGGTGCTTATATGCTCTCATGGTCATCTATCCTAACCTATCCTGTGTATAACGTATCCTAACCTATCCTATAACGTGTCATCTCACGTCATTTCGTGACACGTATCGTCATTCTCACGGAACCGGGCAAAACGATTTTGGAGATCCATTCCAAATTTGCACTTTTGTTTTTGGGGAAACTTTTTTGAGGAAGGTCCACCACTTGTGCTGCTACATTTCTCCATCAATCAGGCAGTAATCTTGATTATAATGGGCAAATAGGCAAGTACATATGTATTTGTATGTGAAATGCGACATTGAATTACAGTTAAATCAAGTGTGTATGCTAAAGAGGAATTTCATTTTGAATTTCAATGCATGTTTTATTTTAAGTTTTGATGTCATGTTTATTTTAGATTCATTACAAACTTTCTATTCACAAGAGCAAATTTACAAAGATAATATACGCATACATAAGTTGTTTCATCAAATAATGGATTCATTTCACGCTTATGCTTACAATTCCGCGGTCTGAGCTCGAATACTCTTGAGAGCGTTTATCCGTCCAAATCCAAAGACATGATTGGGGAACACATTGTCCGGCAGTCCGTCGCACATTCTTCCGCTAAATTCAAGATTCTGGTCAGTATTTTCATGAAGAAACTTCTTGGCCTGTTCGAACGTCAGATTCTTGTTTCGTGTTTGCAAGAGCGCGATCGTGCCTGCGGCGTGAGGTCAAGCCATGCTTGTTCCGGAAAGAGAAACGTAAGCGTCGTCAGCAGTGTGGTAGGCAGAGATCACATTGGAACCTGGAGCAGAGATTTCTGGTTTCTTTTCTCCAGCGGCTGAAGGTCCGACGGAGGAAAAGCTGGAAATAGCATCGTCGATGGTGGTTTATCCAACTCCAATCACGTGCTGGTCACCAGGTGAGTTGGCAGTGTTGCAGGATGGTCCAGAGTTTCCGATGGAAAAGAGTGGGATGATTTTGGCAGCGTGCCAGGCGTCAATCACGGGATTGTACCAGGTGTTTCCACGGCCACCTCCCCAGGAGTTGGATACAACGTTAGGGGCTTTGGAACAATGGCGGTTGGATCCGTCAGCAAGAGTTGGGCAAGCAAAGAATTCTCCACATGCTGTAACTGTTCCAGTTTACAATGAAATTAACATTTTTTTTACAAAAAAGAGTCAATTCTTAGAAATGAACATGTAAATTGAGTATTTAAAGATTCAGATAAGCTTGTGTTTTATTTTGCAAAAATAAGTGAAGCATTGTGTAGGATTTTGAGTGAAGTTGCGTTCAAAAGTAACTAAAATTTTCGGCGAATTGCTTTTTCTTTACACAACGAGAACTACAGATACAGTTAAGACTACTGTAATTATCTCTGAAAGCCCTTCGAAAAGCTTGGCTACCTCACCGCCACAATGGAGTACCCGTATATTGGAACCTTCCTCAAGACGGGATTCTACCAAAAGTCCGCCAACTTTTCCCTGAGCTGAGAAGACAAAATGGTCAATCGCATTTCGAACCGGTACCGTTATCCCGAACGTGCGAAGGGGCAGGTACCCCGGTAGGCTACTGTGCCTGCGCCCAACCGGAAGTGGCCAGCGTTGAAGATGAATCTGCTGTAAATGCGGCCAAATTCGCTACAGAGCACATTGAAAATCTACGAGCAGGTACTTGTGAGATCCCTACATTGAAGGAAATTAAAAAGGCGTGGACATTCCAAACCTCGGCTGGTCACATGGGCTACATTGTGACAGTGACGTTTGTCACGGATCCTGGAGGCTTTCTGTTTCAGGCGACGTTGAGCGAGCGTAAACGGTTCTCTTGATAATGAATAGCATTCCTAACAAGTACTCAAGTTATCATTGACATTCATGTACCAATCCCTACAAGACCTATTTCATATAAATAAATTGGTTGTCCGTTTTAAAATAACGTTCAAACAAATCAAAGTGTCAATATATTCTCGTTACCTGTCTGTCCAGGGCATTTTGAGACGAAGGCGTGATCTTGAAACTCATTCAGATTCACGTCAGTTCACAGTTAGACTTTTGAGCGACTCTATGGTAATTTATCGTCGTCGTAAATAAGTGAATTGTCAATGTGCATTGGAGAGCTCGAATAGACTGTCTTAAAGCCTAAAAGATTGTCAGCCAATTTCCATGAAACTTGGTCAAATTCTGTGTCATGAGAAAGAAAGACGATATAGTAACATTGATAACCTTTGGCATTTTTGTTCGTTTGCTGCTGATATGATGACTAGGGTTAACGTTTACGAATAACTAAGCATGTACTATTCTTTTACTTTATGTTCAGTATGATGCCGTTTTGTATAAAAGCAAATGAAGACACTCAACTTGCATCGCACTCAAGGATTTTGAACTCTACTGCTCACACCAGTTCCCATACACTTTCCTTGGCCATATTTTTCAGGTAAAACATTTCCAAAATATTTTGATCAAAAATTCCTTCATCAGTTTAATAACATGAGTGACTACACTTTTTCCTAATTCAGATTTGCATTTATTTGTGTACTCTCATTTCAGATAATCCTGCCGCTTTTCAGCCAAAAAATATGAAGCTCGTTCTAACTGTCTGCGTCGCTGCTGCTGCATTGTTGGCCATTTGTGCAACATCAGCCAATGCCAATCCGGTGCCGGGGATGGAGGCCCAAAGTGGTGGCTCGGATCATTTTCAGGAACCTCTTTTGAAGCGGAAGCGGGATACCTACGAGTCCGTGGCGGCAACGTCCGCCTGGTTTAAGCGACATACTGGATGGGGATGTGACACCAGATTTGAACGGTGGCTTTGGAGACGTATTAACAGCTGGGTATACGGGGTCACCGACTGCAACTCTCTCTGCGTTGAGAAGAACGAAGCGCGAAGCGGAAGCTGCGTCCTAGGAGCCATCGATAACAGCTCTTGGTGCCCCTCTGGCTATAGCTGCACATGCAATTATTGAATTGAAGGAGAAATATTTTTGAATCGTTAAATTTGTGGCATGTATTTTCTCGTCCATAAAAAAGCTACTTTATCACTGATATTTAGATTCCGAAATCATAAAAAAAATACTACGACTCATTTGGCCATAGAGTCGTTTTTATGGAAAACTGAGATATTGGCGTGTATTAGCTAATATTAAATGTTAATTTTATTGGGTAAAACGTATACTATGTGTATGCATTTAGCTCTACAATGTATTTCTGTGGCAGTCTCAATGCATCCCAAGTCAACAATACATAAATTGGGTTCCGACTGTGAATGGTTTACCTAATCCCCAATTATATAATTTTAGAATCATAGGTTATTTTCAAACATACATTTCCCACGTGTCATTCATGTTAATATGGTCATTAGATACGTAGGAAGCGAGATGATGCAATCTAAACTTGCAAGAAAAGCCACCGACATTTCTCGAACTGACCCGACCTACGAGCTTTTTCATGATTAGGGTAACAAAGCTGAGGGACTTTTCGAAAAATATCTGCGACATGCAATGCAACCGGTAAGACAAGAACGTTTGTTATTCTTATGAAACTCACACAACATACGCTGCCGTGTACCGTGCCATCCAGATTCCCTTCACTCCCTCTCATATCAGAGAGTTAGCGTGAGTCGGTAACACGGATTTGTATATTCTTTCTTTACTATGGCTAATCTCAGATTCAACAAAATTATGAGTACATACCACCCTCGTTGTCATTATTTTGACGCAGATTCGATTTTGAGTAAACCAAGCGTACAATATAGAAAAAGAACGACGTATCTTGTTGGCAAAACACGACGTTTAATCGCAAAGCGGGAAGTAGCTTCAGCTGTTATTTGCAAATTGTAGGAAAATTATTATGTCAAATTGTACATGATATTGACTTCAGATCCATAATTGAATTCGAATCCGAAGCAATTATAACGGTACTCGATATCTACTGCCGTGTCAAACTATTAGCGTCCATATAGTTATTTTCTGAAGAAATATGTATATAACCATGCTATTAGTATAACAAAAATTAACTCCGAATACTCACTTTTCCATAAAAACGACTCTATGGCCAAATGAGTCGTAGTATTTTTTTTATGATTTCGGCATCTATTTTTATGGAAAAGTTAGGCTATTTCTAGGGTCAACAAATATTTTGCCTAAATTTGTCACAATAATGATCATGTAGTCTTCACGTAGCAAAGATTTTAATAATGTGGAATGCAATCAAATAAATAAAATTTAATATTCAGAAACAACTTGCAAAAACAATAATACGCGGCATATGTACCATCAACCCGTTATTTACAACCGCGCTTCGAAAATAATATGCTGCTTAGCGTGTAAGGAATTTGCAAGTCGTGACGTATAACATGCAATGATTTACTGAGCAGTCGCATTCACTACTATAAAGATTCGCGTGCGACATTGTGCCCTTTGCCATCCCATCTCCTTCTTTTAAGATATGATGTGCTTTACTGAGTAAGCTTTGTGTTCCATTTTAAAGTCGTCATTTTCCGTGCGAGTGTCAATTCGTCGCAATGAGTAATAACATGATACTTGGTAATACAGAATTGGTGTACTCTACGACCCCGCTCATCTCAGTTATCTTACTGTGTACAAAATATATCATAGTTGTGATGACATAAACATGTTTACTTTTTATTTCCTTATTTTCCAAAACACCAAGAAAATGTATGGTTGGGTGGACGGACCAGGAAGAGTCATATCTAAAATTAAGATAACGGAAAACTGTTTCGTGGAAAATGGAGCTGATTTCTTGGAAGAGTTTGTGAAATGTGTCATTCAAGTAACGGCTAAAAGGTAACATATACCTATGTAAAGTAATTTACTACCAATATTAAAATAGCATTTTCAAAAATATAACATTTTCAGTTTCATTTCATTGAAAGTAGCACTCTAAACGTTCCCCGTGTTACGCCTCTATAAAATACAGCAATACTGTTTCGTCGCACAACGAATAAACTCCCGTGCGACAAAGTAATGGGTTTACACGACACCCGAAATTTCGACATCAAATTACGTTCAAGTCGTCCGCCCCAATCCGCTTTCTTCCAAGATCCGAAAACCTTTTGACCTTTTACGAGCAGAAGCGTCCCAAGCTCCAAGACAGCAGTCCAAACCACCAGTACCAAGATGGCAGCCAATATTGACAGTGTTTGAATTTGAGAACCAAATCTGCTCCAGTACCGAATTAAAAGAAAATTCACGTAAACTGAGCAAATCATAAATGCTGCGTTGTAGATCACTATGTAAATTCCCATAAAGCTAATGACGTTCAGGTGCAACAATTGGAGTGATCTATACGCAAGTTGAAGATGGCTATATTGACGAAGAAAATTACTGGTCAAGTACGATTTTCTTCCCAGTTTTAGCTCACGTGTGTACAGAAGCGTGAAATAGAATCCGTATCCAATGGGGGCAAAGGCGCAGACGTAAACAGTAGCAACTAGAACAGCGTAAATGTAAATGTGGAGTAATGTAATTACGATTCTGACTGGCAAATAGAAATACGTTTCTGGGATTAGTCGCCCAATGTGATTTAAGACTCTGGGATCATAAACAACCAGCATGGCAAGTTGAGCTAGGATTCCCATGTAGTTGAAAGTTGCAATGAAGAGCAAGGCGTCTATGGTCATGTTGAGTTTACTTCGATTCCGGTCAAAACCGTCCATATATTTCCCATGAAAATGGTCCATCAAACTAAGACAACCATTGAAGAGACGACAGCAGTCAACCTTGTGGAAAAATAGAAGCGAGTCAATTCCAAAAGTGAGTATGACCACGATTGAACACCCAATTAAAACACACGTTTCGTCAAACTGTTGGTTATGGTGAGAGATCCAAACCATCACAATTGTTATCGCAATCCAAGCCGCGGAGAGAATGATGCCGTAGGTGAAGCGCTGATAGTTGTCGGGATTCAGAGTTATTTTTATTTTCCGGCGATCGAAGTGGAGGGGAACTCCGGCTGCAATGGATGCAAATTTAAGTGCAAAGCTTGTAAGCTTAAGAAAGCGGTCGCTGAACATTATGTACGATGTGCTATATGGAAATGATTAGTGCTATATTATTAACGAATCTCTTCTTTTAAAGCTTTCAGCAGTAACAATTTTCCTAACGTTTAGTATAAAGCAAGTAGTCAGTTATAGCACTAAAATCATTCGATATTCAATATGGACTATCTTCTCCGTCGTCGGAATAACAGTTTAATTATTTAAGCATTTACCTGGCAAGACGACGGAAGTCGATATTCCTGTTATATTTAAAGTTGCGAGTTCACTCCTATTTTGCCAACTGGGTATGTTTGATAAGATATGGAAGATATTGACGTAGAGGAAAAACCACATATTCCTGGAAGTACAGTATTCGCAGCACTGCTTTCCTTTTAGTTTGGTAGTATTACGGGCTGATAGATTGTTCCAAGGGCAGACCAAATCAATTTTTTACCACCATATAAGATTATAACGCGTATCTAGGACTTCATACATGTAAATCTTTTGTAATATGTATTTCAAGATTGTAAGTAGCTACTGCCATGGTAAATGAGCTATGCAGTAAGTATTTTCGTACTAAAAAGTTTTAAAGCGTGCTGTATTTATTTTAGTGTAAGCTCCGAACCAGCTAAATTTCAACATCACAATCACAATATAATTTGCAAATATAGTCATAATGGTGGACAACGTTGATTTTTTTTTAAATTTTTGTCTAAATAATTCAGATATTTTCGATCTAGAATCAAGTCAAAGTATTTACCAATAATTGTCAGAATATAAATTGGTAGCGAATTTGAGATGAACATTTTTTAACATGCGAAAATTTAAAAAAAACGACTGACATGTTTAGTTTCGTTAATAAAGTTATGTGCATTTTTTTGATGCATCAGCATTAATTAAAGGAATTATTTTTATTTATGGCATTTTCCTACCGAGTTTATATTTGCTTCTAAGTTGTTGCTATTAACCATACCTGGAAATGTAGCTATTTATCGGCATAACCGTCAATTACCGTCAAATCATTTTTCTTACTGCAAGCCTCCTCTAGACGAGATATTAGGTGGTATGTAGATACCAGTATTTTTTTCGCTGAATCTACTCTGCTACAGAGTAACCGAGTCAAGGTCATTGCATTAGCGTGTTTGTACCTTGCACTGCCATCATAAAAAAACTGGTATTATTTATGGATAAATGGCGCTGTCATTCACAGATGAATTGCTAATTCCGCTGCGTACATCTTTGCAACTTATAGCTATTTATTTTGTTCTTCTGAGCTGCATAATACATTACGCAAAATAAAAAAAGGTAATAAAAGTTTGTCAACTCATGTTTTAATGAAGAAATGGAGGAAACTGTTTGTGAAAACTGGTGACCAAAGTATCGAGATGGCCTGAATTGGTGCAATTCTGCTGACAAAAGTAAAGTGTACCAAATTACCATCCAAGTCATTTACCCATTTGACTTGAAAAATGTCCAAAAGTGGTAACATTTTTCCTCGTAAATACAATAGCACGCACGAGCATTGCATTTTCCTCCATCGAACCACAACATATCTAAAATATAAATGCATGGTTGCAGCAATCCTATCAAAATTTATTGAACTCGGTTTGGAATTTCTGTACAAGCTGTTTTAATAACTCGACAGTCTTATATGTATTCACACCATACACGTTTCTTGATTACTTGGAAACAAAACTAGTATAACCAGTTTCCTTGTGGCTGTCTTGGGATGTACTATGTACTAGTCTCATTCAGGCTAACGCTGAATAAAATATATGAAAATGCATACAAGGAAAATCAGTCCAGTTGCTGCAGCGCAAGAGGAAATATCATCGCTTCTGCTCTGCAATTGCAATTATATTGGCAGTATAAGTTGACAAGAAAGCCTTTCAAAATGATGGGTTCGTCCGAAAATTGGACGGTACCCATAGCAACCGCATCATTGGCTATATTTTGCATTTCACTTTTTCTGACACGATATCGCAAAGGGGAAAGGTACTTGTTGCCATCTGGTAAGCACTCACTTTAAACCGTTAATAATAATTTACCGTAATATACTTATCACAAAATCACTTATCATGCACAATAAATTCGCACTTTCAGGACCACGCGGCATCCCAATAATTGGAAACGTGCATTCCCTAATGAGGACACCAATTCATCTCAAACTTTCCGAATGGGCCTGTACGTTTGGCGACACATACACGATCCATCTAGGTCCAAAACCGGCAGTCGTTGTTAATGATGTAGATAAGATGAAAGAAATTTTCGGCATATTTCCCGCGTCGACCGGGAAACTACTCACGGATACGTTTTTGCTTATGTTCGACGGGAAATATGGGATCTTTTGTGTGGAAGGCGACGAGTGGGCAGAACAGAAACAATTTTGTGTCAAGAATCTGAAAAGGTTTGGCCTTGGAAAGGGATCCACAATGGAGCCAATGATCGTTGACGAAGTTAACGATTTCATCGCGTGGCTTGAGAAGGAAGGTGCCGATAATCAATCCGTGCAGATATTAAAAAATCTGCAAAAGTCAACATTTAATTCATTGTGGACATTAGTATCTGGAGAAAAGATAGCACTGGGGGACAGCCGATTCGCTGACACAATGGAAAATATTGTTGATGCAGTGCAAAACTCGGTGAACACGGGATTAGCATTTTTGCCTTGGATGAAGCATATTGCCCCGGAATGGTCAGGGTTCAAATGGCTGCAAAAGGCTACTGCAGACACGATCCAATTCCTTACAGAGTATTTTGAGGAGCACGAAACTAGTTTCCAGGATGGATCTCCGCGAGATGTTATTGACGCGTTCATAGAGCAACTGAGAAAGGAAAAGGATCCCGGTTCAACATTTTTCGGGGATCCGGGGCGAAAACATGCTATTGGGACACTTCTAACAGTATTTTTTGGTGGTGGCGAGACCACTGCGTCTACCTTGACGTGGCTAATATTTTACTTGTGTGCAAATCCACAAGTTCAGCAGAAGCTGAAGGAGGAAATCGATCGGGTGATTGGCAAAGACAGAGATCCTAGTTTGAAGGATAAGTTGAAGTAACGTAACAATATATTTTATTGAAACGTCGCAATACAATGGCACATTGACACATTCTATTCATTTCTTGCAGCATGCCGTACACTGAGGCAGTGATCTCGGAGACGCTGAGAAAATCCTCCTTTCTTCCCTTCGGGACAGTTCATGAGCTCACTGACGATACACGTTTCCATGAATACCACCTTCCTAAAGGAACAATACTCATTGCCAATTTATACCATGCGCATGTCAAGCGAGAGACGTGGGGCGATCCTGAAATGAAAGGGGCGACCAGAGAGATTTTTAAGTGGCGACAAGTCGTTGAAGGAGAATGTGGTGGCGTTTCAAGTTGGAAAACGGCAGTGCCTGGGGGAAGCGTTTGCTCGAGATACCTTGTTTTTATTTGTGACAAAGCTGTTTCAAAAGTTTCAATTTAGTGCCGATCCAAGTAACGATGTCAAGGAATATTTAGAGCCCAAGATGGGGATAATGTTGACACCGAAACACTTGCCAGTTGTAGTAACACCTAGACGAAAGGACTAACGGAGTGTTAACAAATGTCATAAAGATAATCCGTCATGTCAAATTGTAGCAATGACGTATAAGAAACATGAATGGGTTTTTATTAAAAGATTTTGAATTATGTAATGGCTTGTGAATAATTTTATGTAATGATTTTATAAATTAACAAGTATATCTATTAGAAACACAAGCAAACTTAAAATGATGCCAAAGTCCAAAATATAAGAAAGATAGACTAGCTAGACTCATCGATTTTTCGTGATGGCTCTGGATATAAGTAAGAACTGAATCAATACAATTTTAATTTCCGGCGAGCGACTTACGTCGTAGTTTTCGATTTATTGCAGGAGACATGAGCCCTGGTCTCTATCAGCAGCAACCCAAATCCACACAAAAAGAACTCAGCCTTTTCCGTTTTGAGTCAGAGAATTTTTTCAAAGAACTTCATATTTGTGCAAGGGAGAAGGGTCAAATAAAACAAAATAATATTGGACATAATTCTTAATATGAGGCTGTTGGCTTGCTTACTTTTATTTCTACCGCTAGCCTGCAACGCCCTTGAGTACATAACAAATATTTATAAATTAGCAATTTTCCGTTTTGAAAAAGTTCCAATAAGAAAATACGAGAGTACATACTACGACGACGAAGATCGTCGTGTCTTATCAAAAATAAAAAAGCGATTCATCCGCAAAAAGAAACCACCAGACATTGATTTCAACATTAGCGACATTTTAAAAACTTTCGAGCAATCGAACTGCCACGTAGTTATGGATAACTTTGATAACTTTGACATAGTATCGAACGCGCAGATTGGCGTTATTATACGTAGGCCTAAGCTAACTGTTTTACACGATGACGAGGTGGGAGTCATAAATAAAAACGAACGCTACACACTATTCTGGTCGCCGTATGGATACATGCCGGAATATAACAGCACGAAGACAGGAATTTCTCACAGAATGGACTGCCTCAAGTCGAAATATTTTGCAGGTGCCATATTCGATGCACACCCGATTATTCATGACATTTGCGTCGGATTACACCTTTTTAATTATGCCGCCAGTACAAAGCCATGGAATTGTCAGGTCCAAATTTCCATTCAGATTCCACATTTTATTTTGCGGATCATTAGACATCCAGTGTCTTTTCGATTTGAAGCGTATCCAAGAATTTCAGAGCAATTTCGATTTACGGAACAGTCTGTGGTTCCGCAGATACATATATTTGTACATCATGAAAACGTCAAGATTGATTCCGTAGGACTGCAAAAGTATATGGTGTATCTCAGTGACTCAATGAGATTGAGGCAAATGACGGAAGGAATAATGGACCCTACAGCTCAATATATTGTAACCTTCCTTGCAACAATCGGCAGGAATAGTGGAAAGTCAGATGTGACGTTAAATCGGATTTCGTCACATTTTAATGGTCCCGATGCATCAACAATGTCGATCAAATTATCACGAGTCGAAGCAACTGATATAATGCGTCCTGGAACTGAAACAGAAACTAGATGGAATGTAGGGTCGAGCGTTAACTCAATGAGCATTAAAGATACGGCATTTAAATTTTTAAAGCATGCCGAGAATTGTAAACACCTTCCATCTCACGGTTTTACAAAATTGCAATTTCCGGACCCGGCAGAGCTGTTTGCATTGGGGATTGCCGCATTGTTATTTGATATTACTTCAAATGGAACCATCTACGTTGGAAGTGACTATTGCATGAATGGGAAAAGGTTTAGTCAAGATTTACTAGAACCCTTCAACCAACATCACCTGTATTTGAAGGCTATTCCGATACCGGAAGAAAATCCAAAATATTTCCAACTATACTTTCAAGAAAAAGCCAGCAGAATGTCATTTGTTAGCTGCGGCGGGAATAGAGGAAAGATGTCATTCGGGTTGCTTGAGTTAATTTCTTCTTACAACTGGTCAGTCTGGTTAAGTATTCTGGTAACTGCAGGAGTATTGATTTCGATACATCGTCGAATCCATACCGCACACCGGACACATCGAAGTATTTCGGTGAACTTGATGCCACTTTACAAAGTCCTGGTAGAGCAGGGTGACCCATTTCTCTCATCTGTTGCGAGAAACAATCACTTCCGAATAACGACGTCAGCCTTTCTATTGGTTGCAATCGTGCTGAGCAACGGATACAAGAGCGACAACGTTTACAATTTGATATCTCCTAGAGCTCTGTTACCTTTCACGGAGTTTCGACAGCTTGTTGAAGATGGTTTTACAGTCCTAGTACGGCCGGCACAGATTTCCTTGTGGATTAGCGGTACAAACGAGGGAGCGCTGAATTGGATACAAAACCTAAATCTGACTAGATATTCAAATCATGAAGTGTCTAGTGCAAATTTGGAGGTTCGTGCCCTATCATACATTAATGAACTATACAGTGCGGCCACTGTATTAGTAATGAGAGACCACCCTATCATGTCTTATATAATGGAACATACCTCCCTGCATCCAAACATGACGGGTCTTATCAATCAGGCAATTTGGAATCGGTGGCCGAAAACCGAGGAAGAGAACACGGAGGAAATGATCATTAAGGAAATAGTCGAACTGAATGAGAAAGTTTTGTGGAAACATTTCCATGCATGCAACAGATCTGCCCTGATGCTGCCGAACTATGAAGCAAACCTATACGCCAAGCGGCTGTTCCAGGAGCGTCCCCACTTTAGGATTTACGTAGGAAACGAAACATATGCCAACATGTCCATAGGCTTTCAAATCATTGGATCTGTTCATCCAAATGTCATAGGAAGAATTCGGGGACTGGTCGTGTCTGGGATTTGGAATTGGTGGAGCCACTTTCTTCAGCAGACGACAAAATTTTCTCCCATTTTAAAGGATGCAACACCGGTGCAACCCAACATGCATGGAAACGTGTCAAATATATTTTTGGTTTGGATGTGCGGATTAGTCGCAGCTGTCATTTGCTTTATTACTGAAGCCGGGTCCAATGTTTACCATTACATTGTTTGGAGGTTGAAAAATCTTATGGTAAAGTGTTTTACTAGGAAGAATATAAAAAGCATGACTGCCCCCTGATATTTACCTCTTGTGTGAATTACCTCAAGTATACTGGCGACAACTTCTGTAGTTCGTTAGTGACAACTTTGCATTTTAATTGCAAAAATGACATTTATTTGTTGCCATTAAACAAATTACATAATTCAAAATATATGAAAGAAATTAATATATGTGCATATATTTCCTTCATGTCGTGACTAAATTTTCAATATTGGCAAATCAATCATTCATTTTTGTACAACAATTTTAATGCTATGTCTGTAAATGAACAATCAAAACATATTATTCAGATTGCATAACATGCATTAGATCTTATCAACGACTTATCTTGCTATATACTAATGGAAATTCATAATAAAGTAATATTGAATTTATTTACAGTGGCAGCACGATTGACTGATACTTGTACATAATTCCTTAGTTCAATTCTTTTGTGTTATAAAAACAGACAAGGTAGGAAAAAAAGTCACTAAGTGGATGAAATTGGCTTCATGTTTCATTGTGCCTATCGCATCATCAGCGAAAGAAACATTTAAGCATCATCGTCGACACCATCCTCGAGAGTAATAATGAAGAATGTGACCATCAAGCTGATATACTGGATAAAGAAATCCCTTAGTTTTCTCTCTACCAAAAATTGTATTTAATTAATTAGCTAACCATGTAAAACTTACCTCAGCCACAAATGGATAAGTGATAGTGAACATGCTTCCCGGACGAATTCCAATGTCTTCGGCAATGTCATCATGCATTACAAGCCTAGCCTCATATGCAGGCGCATACCTCATATTATCATTTCTCGTTAGCCAATCTTTTGCAGATTTCATCTAACAGACAGGAACAAATTTTATTATCGAAAATCAAAATTGTATTTTGTGAACAAAATATCTACCTTTTCGCAAATGTCGGCAGCAATGCAAAGTTTATAGCACGATTGAATAAAATACGTCAAATTATTGCATGTGTCAGGTATGTCTCCTGCGACGAATATCGCGTTCATGTTCATGGAATAGTACATCAGATCGTATGCCAAAAGGCAAGTAACTTGACCACCGATCGCAACATTTACCAACTCGGCGAGATCCTGTATAGCTTGAAAGTTCCTGTATATTTTCTGCCAAACTCCTCTTTTGCCATTGTAGCGTGCAATTGGTAATTGTTTTCTAGCCCTTGTGCGTGTTGTATATATGATCGGACTCTCTGCGTCTTTATTTTGGTCCATGCGGAGATCCTCTTCGATGTCAGTGGCAAAGGATTTTGCTGCTGCCCAAAGTGTCCATTCAAACGATAGAATGAACAGGTCTAAGAAATCTCCGGATATATTGCTGTTGCAGAAGCAATAAGACTTTGGGAACAGTTAATGCATTATTCAAATTCTGAAATCTAGATCAACTACCTGATATATTTTGTGGAAAGCATGAGAACAGTAAGCGAGCCATCGAAAAGTGAAAGTTCGGAAAGCTGAACTAACTCGGTCGAGTTTTGAAACGGTGAGAAAGAAAATTTGTAGCGACCACCTTTGATAATTCCACTCAGCCACAATGTAGGTGTCCATTGAATAATGGGAATCACAAAAAACACGCAAACCACTTTCAGGACAAATCCACCATAAAAAAAGTAAAGGAAGCCGGGGTTTGTGATCTAGAAAAATCCAAAAACAGTTTTCGTTAGCTAGACACTCATATCTGGTATTTCTCCCAAAAGTTTTATAAAACGCCCGGTTAATTGCATGATGTACCCATGTACGCCTGGTGCGTAGATGTTTCTGCTTTACAAATGCATTGAGAACGGCAATGCAATCTTGACTGTTGAACCAAAGTCTCTTCATCGTCACCAGTTCGTAGAGTGATGAGAAGATTGTCTGGAAAACGTTAAAGTATGCGACAGGATTCGTTGATGGGGGAGATATTCCACGAAACTCGGAGACCCAATTGAATGCGACCATGATATGGAGAAAGGCACAGATAAGCTGTTTAACATTGCAAGTCAAAATTATGATACCGGCGATTAGAAAAGCTTAGAGACGCAATAGTTTACAAATTGAAAATACTTATGTACCTGCTGCGGCCTCCATGCCTTCTTTCGAAAGTACCCTCCTTCGACATCCTTGACAAAACGAAACGGACTGATTCCAAGATAGTAGGTAAAGTTGAAGAAGATTGTGATGACTTTGGTTGACCTTTGTTGGAAGTCAGATTCAACTTCATCAATTGCTTCGCGTTCGGAAGAGGCTACCTTCAATTGCATCATGTGACGGGACTTTTGGAAGAACATTTATTTAAAATCCCTGTTCATACATGCAAACATGTCAGCGTTGCAGCAGCGATTGGTGTACGAGATGTTCCGCAGCTGTACTTTTATAGATGCTCTGTGGCTCAAAAGTACGTAGAAGTAGCTCGCATGAAAGTAAATTAATTGGTGGAAGGTGATTGATAGCCTTGTATTCAATATAACGTCCAAAGAGTTCATGATGGATTATGCACGCACTCTTTGAATCACTTCACTCCTGGATCCAATAAACATACCAATCCATTACAGGACTATCACGCAGGAAGCATTGCATTGGAGCTTTTCCTTCCATTTCTACAGCTATTAGAGTTTAGAACCGAACAATATGCATATGCATTCATTATTTAGTTTCAAGCTTAGATTTATATCTGTTCACCACACGGCAAACACGTGTAGTTAACAAACGGTGGATTTCAAAAGAGCCTCGCCATAAAATTAAAATTTCAAATTTTAAAATGTTTAAGATCGCGCATAAAAATATTGAGACAAGTACACGTGGAAGTATAATGTATTACGCAAATTGTTTTCTTTCTACATGACAAGTTGTCAGTTGTATGGTCTTTGCGTAGCGAAAAAAATATAACAACGACCCACAGTTAAACAGTGAGTTCATATCTCACGAAATGTCAAGGTTTCTCCAGGCGATGGTAAACTGCAGCAGGGGATTTCAAAGCGTCTACGGGAATTAGATGGTAAGCGTAATATACAATCTTACTGTATATTGTAATGCTAGAATCCCTATCTCATTATCAACCAATAATGAATTGCCGACCATAATAAAATCTGTTTCTTCTACATGAATAGACTATAATTACCAATTCGTAAATAGTAAATGACGACATTGCTCCATATATCATAAGCTATTCTTACGAACAGGACAACACAAATATCGTATCATCACAACATGTAGGCTTACATCATAAGCAAACTAATTGTCTGGTTGACATTGAAGTTCATCATGGTCAATGGTGTAACCTCATCATAAAAGCTGTCGTAAGTTAGTTGCAGTTTCAAAATTCGCCATGACCTCACATATCGCCGAATCAGCGGCCTTCTCATCAGCCGTCCAAGCGAATTGACACTTTCGATGGTATTCTTTGATGTTTTAAAGACAGATGACTTGAGCGCTCCGTCTATTTCCATGACCATTATGCAACTGTAAACGACTCCCGTCACGCATATCATTATCATGGGTAAAATGAGATTCTTGTAATGCGCTGTAATGCCATAAAGTGGCAGTATGAATATTAGAGAAACTAGCCCGGTATTTGCAAGTGACAATGCTCCTTGATGAATCCAATTGTAAGTTCGTATCAGTATCTCAATTTCCTTGTACATTTTCAAAACATTTCTGATGCGTCCTCGAGAACTGTGTAATTGGATAACCTTTTCCTGAAACAGCAGTAAGTAGTTTCCCAGGCAAAGCGATTGCATTGCAGTAAAGATGGCGACCTCATGTGTTATGATACCGTTGGAGAAAAACATGACATAAGCTGTAAGGGAAGCCGTCAAGACTTGAAGCAGGGAATTCCATGGATTACAGGTCGCGCCAGTTTTATCAACGACGTTGCACTGATCCAATAAAAAATATCCCAAATTGGCTGGAAAGCATGGCGCAAATACAAAAAGTAGCCACGTACAAGTGACCGGAAACGGGACTGCGGTGATGGCTACGAGTTGATGCAATTTAAAACGATTTTGAGTAGACCGCAGTGACTTTGGTGGAAATATTTCTTTCGCTAAGAATTGAAGATTACAAGATTTAGTTTAATTATAAATAATATGGAATAGACAGGTTACTTCTTGTGCTGAAATTACGATTATGTCGTTTCTCAAAGTCCAAGAATGCGTTGAACAGTTGGGCTGTTTCATGTCGCGTTTGGTATTGCTTCCGTGCTGCAAAAATCTGAATCATGATCCCACCCGTGTACAGTAAGCTTGTGAAGAGTTCTGAAAATTGTATTGTCTTATTCCATACGCAATATCCGATTTGAGTCGACGCAGCGGATACGTAGAATATGCTAAGGAATATATGCAAGAAAAATGACGAGTCGTTCTTATCGTTAATCACAATATAGCCTTTGTTCTTTTTGTCATTCAGGAATAGCGCTGTCGTGATACTAGCGACCGTTTCAACTTGCACGCTTACAAGTTCCAGAAAGTTTTGCGCGATTAACATGATGTTGTCTGGACAAGAGATATTTGGGAAACACAAGATTTGGGTGGCCCGTTTGACCTGTTTTTTAAGTTTCTGAGTATTAGAAATGCTTCCTTTCCGTGATGGCTATTTTGATGTTTAATTCGTTAAGCTTAAATTGTTTTCCTGTGGCTATATGCCTTGCTCCTCTCTCCAGTTTTTAGTTATGAATTAAATATACCATTTAGATGTCATATTGTACTATCCATGGGAGTGGTTGCTTAAATTTTGATGTCAGCATATAGGTATCATGTAACCGAGCCGCGCGAGTTATTCAGAACTTAACGAATAACATGGAAGGACATATTTCTGGTGACGGAATAATTCAAATATGCATTTGTGACATGGCCGAATGGTATGTTTCTCAAGCACGATGTCCTGGACCAGAAGTTTAAATTATTCATCTTGTGACAAGTTTATCAACATACTTTGGCCGCGACGTGCTGTGTTACATTTTGAAACGTAACATATTTTGACTGCTCTGCTGAATTTACAAGTAAATTTGCTAAAATTTAAAATGACATTTAATAATTACATTGGCGCCTAGAAACAACTTACACACATGTCAGCAGTGTCAATATTCACAGAATAACTATTTACTTTAGCGTCAACATTTTCAATCGTCGTGGAGTAGAAACATTTCATTACAACATTCGTTTACAACAGCATGAAATGCCTCAATAAATTGCGATGAACGCAATTCCAAAACCGGTCTTGTCACCTGGTGACATGGATCAGAGATTTGAATTGTTGGTTAATACTAAAATAAAATCGTTACATTGTGAACATTCTGCAATTGCTTTAGAGCAAATGCCAACATGACATCAATTCATCAAACAGGATAGGTTTGATGACGTTATGTTGAACGTTCATTACATTCTTGAACGGCACGAAATACACCCCTGGGATAAACATGTCCAAACATGTTTATTGTCTAAAAACATGGCATGGCAGGACTTACAAAAATCTAAATTATCGTGTTAATAATGTATGTTCATGGTAATAAAATGAAAAATAATATGGAATGATATAATATAAAATGCATACATTCAGCTTGTAAACAAATACGTTTTTTCAGAATTTTTGATATTATCTACAAAAGTTTTTCTCGGTGCTGGTTATCGAAGATAAAAAACAATTGCGTAGTCATTTGTGCAGGGAGACCCCGAAGTACAATATTAAACATTGTACTTTCAGAAACTGGATTAAAAAATGTATTGAGAATGAAGAATAGTGCGGTTACATTTACTCTCCTCGTAAATTGTTGGTTCAGTAGTATTTCTAACTATTAGCTAGAATGACGACACGCCTTCAATGCTTTTGTCATCTCTTAAACGCTTCTCTGGTTCCACATTTCAAGTTGAGGCAAATTGAAATTTCATCTTTACGAATGGTTTCATGGTGCCAGAAAACTAATAACATGACATTCACGTGACATTCACAATCTTCATGACATCAAAACACAATCTGCTTGTCAGCACTACTAACTACGAAATTTCTACAATAGCATACCAGTTCAGTAAAAGGACAGCACTTAATAGATTGTTAGCCCTGAAAACTTAAGGTCTGCAAAATCAACTATGGCAATGGGACAATTAGAAGAGCTGGCTTTCCGCCTACACACATTTGTATTTGGTTTCATGCACCTATTCTCACCATTCCCGTTGCACTGGGACTACAAGAATTCCAAGCTGTTGGTATGCATATCGGCCAAAATATAGATTTACTACCTGGTAATGTTACTAATCATGGATATTCGGTTGGCACACGTGAAGACCTTTGACGTCTTCCACGAATATTACGTAATGATTTCACTTCTTGTTAGAAAGGTGGAGATGATTATGCACTTGGTAGTCTACCTCGTTATGACAATTGGCTTTTGGCTGTTTGTTTGCTTTTGTTGGGTGTGTGTGCGATGCACTGTCGAGAGAATTACGTTTCCCGTGTATGCCATATTTGTTATCATTTTCACGTTTCTCCTAGGCAATCATGTTATTACATTGCCAATGATTTGCCTGGATTTGGAAATGGCAGCCTACTTTGTTTTGGTGCATCGCCTTAGAGCGGAATTTAAATACGTTCGCCGTCGAACAAAATTGACAAAGTCAAGACTGTTAAAGGCCAGGCCTACAACACCGGTTAGGATAAAATACGGCCCTTTCTGGTACCTTGGCAAGTCATTTCTTACAGATTATGCCTTATTATGCTGCGACGTTTCGATGCAATTATGCTTATTCGTTTTGAACGATTGAGACTTTAGTTGTGAGATTAAATCTAGTTGGTGTATGGTCGGAAGTTAGTAACTTTGGTTTCTTAATAATGACGCCCAAATAATTATTCTTTAATAACTTTGCTAATAATTTACATTACATCATCAACAAGCTAATGGTTTGACTGACGTTAAAGTCCATCATAGTCAAGGGTGTGAACTCGTCATAAAAGTTGTCATAAGTGAGGTAAATCCTCTGAATTCTCCAAGATTTCACATATCGTCTATTCAACGGCCTCCTCATTATCCATCCGCGCGACCTTACACTTGCAATAGTTTTCTTGGAAATTTTGAAAACACTGCACTTGAGAGCGCCGTCAATTTCCATAAGCATAATGCAGCTGTAAACTACTCCGCAAATGCATATCAGAATAAGTGGTAGCGCGAGATCCTTGTAATGTCCAATTAAACCGTAAAATGCCATAATGAACATTTGAGAAATCAGCCCCGTGTTGGCAAATGACATTGCTCCTTGATGAATCCAGTTATAAGTTGCGATGAGAATCTCAATTTCTCGGTACATACCCAAAAGATGTTTCATTCGCCTTTGTGGATTAGCAAAATCAATCATGCAAACTGCTTTCCCCTTAAATAATCTTAAATAGTTCCCTATGCTAAGCGATTGAATTGCTGCTAATAAGGAGACCTCATGCACGACGGTGCTGTTGGAGAAGAGAAATAGATAGGCTGTAAGGCTTGCCGTGATAAACCTTAAAAGTATATTCCATGGATTCCAATTCCACCCGGTTTTCGCTGTGTGGCACTGCTCCAAGAAAGCGTATCCCAAATTTGCATGGAAGCATGGTCAAAAAATTAGGAGAAACCAAGTACAGCCGACGAAAGAAGGGGATGCAGTGAGGGCTATAATCTGATGCAACTTAAAGCGACTTTGACGTTGCCGCAATGATTTTGGTGGAAATGTTCCTTTCACTTGAAATGATAAATAGTAAGCAGTTTTATTTTAAACACATATTTTGTCATGAGCTGAAATTTAAATAGTTACCGTTATGCCGCTCTTCAAATTCAAGAAATGCGTTGAATAATTGTACAATTTCGTGGCGCACTTCGTAGTGCTTTCGAGCAACAATTGTCTGAAGTACCATGGCTCCACTGTATATAAGGCTGGCGAAGAGATCGGAAAATGGGAGTGCATTTTTCCATATGGAGTGTCCAATTTGAAGCCATGCCAGACATGCAAACACTATGCAGAGCGCAATTTTGACGCAATAGATACTTTCATCCTTTTCAGACACAGAAAGAAAGCCTTTGTTCTTCTTACTTGTTCGAAATATTGACGTCGTGATTCTGGAAATTAGATTTACTTGAACGGTGGCCAAGTTGATGAAATTTTGTGCAATTAACATGATTACTGCTTCTATTTAAAAAGTAGTGTTATCGTCAGTTCGGAAATAAATGATTATCCTGGACAGAATGCTCGGACTGTTTTGAACAGCGAGAACTCCAAATAAGAAATGAGTATCTTGTGCAAATATTGCGATTGAAATTTTAATGATTGTATATATATGTATATGTTTAAAAGTGAACTCTTAATATTTTATTGAGACATGCAAATACAATGTATGCCCCATCCAGCGGGCATAATATATGCGGTGAGTTCTATGTGATTCTATCACAAACAGACAGTCGCTATTAATAGTGGATGCGATTTATTCGAACATGCGGTGGAAAAGCGAACGTGATTCTGTAGCCATATATTATTTTTAAAGAGTGATTGAAACGTACATCCAAAACATGTCATCTGAAAACAATATGTTTCGTCTCTCACTTCGTAAATCAAAAGCAAAAGGGCTACAAAGGGAAATTATTTACGAACATTAAGTACTAGATAATTTAAAAATACATTAATATATTACTAGGGGGGATATTGAATATGGATTACTCTTAAAATATTAAAATCTCATAAGATACGACGCGGAAACATACGCGTATCGATAACTACTGGACGCAGTAATTACGAATGTCATGCAACATGCACATAAAATTACGAAGAAGGCGAGATGAAGCATCATAAAACCTGGTTCGGAAATCATAAATCCAAACCGCAACCCAGCTGCGAGACAAGTTACCGAGATTATCCAAATCTATAGCGTTAGCAACGCTTAGGGAATGCATTTTACCTCACCATTCGTAACATCTACATCATTAGTAAGCTAATTGTTTGGCTAACGTTAAAGTCCATTATGGTCAAGGGTGTAAACTCGTCGTAAAAGTTGTCGTAAGTCAAATGAAGTCTCAGAGCTCTCCACGACCTGACATGCCGCCTAGTCAAAGGTCTTCTCATTAGCACTCCAACCGACTTGACATTTGCGATGGTCTTCTTGGATACTTTGAAAACCCTTGACTTTAACGCCCCGTCAACCTCCATGATTATTATGACACTGTACATCACTCCTAATACGCATATTAGAATCATGGGCAAAATGAGATCGTTGTAATGCGCAGTTATGCCGTAAAGCGGTAAAATAAATATTAGAGAAACTAGTCCTGTGTTAGCAAATGACAATGCTCCCTGATGAATCCAGTTGTAAGTTTGTATCAGTATCTCAATTTCCTTGTACATTGTCAAAATGTATCTGATACTCCCTTGAGAATTGCCTACCTCGTTAAGCCTTTCTTGAAACAAGCATAAGTAATTGCCGAGGCAAAGTGATTGCATTGCAGTAAAGATTGAAATTTCATGCAATACGACACTGTTTGAGAAAAGAAAGAGATATGGTATAAAAGATGCGCTCATAAAGTGTAACAGAACATTCCATACATTCCAGGTAGCATCACCAATGCCCAGGCTCGTGCACTGATCTAACATAAAGTAACCCCAGTTGGCGGGAAAGCACGGCGCAGAAAGGAAAAGTAGCCAAGTCAAGCCAATGAAAGACGGGATACAGGTGACGGCAAGAAGTTGGTGCACTTTAAAGCGACTTTGTCTTGATCTGATGGATTTCGGTGGAAATGTTCCTTTAGCTAAACCGTATATAGACAAATAGCTCGAATAAACAACAATTGCCGTGATTTGCCTGCTTCACAATTTGCTAAATTCTAATTACCGTTATATCGCTTCTCAAAATCCAAGAATGCGTTGAACAATTGAGCAGTTTCATGTCGGACTTGATACTGTTTAATTCCCGCATTTATATGGATTATTATCGCTCCGGTGTAGAGTATGCTTGTGAACAGCCCTGAAAACCTGAGTGATTTCTTCCATACGGCGTGTACGATTTGAATCAATGCTAGCAAGGCGTAAAGTAAATACACATAGAAATAGTTTGGTGAAAAAGGCCGACACGTTCTTTTCTGTGACGGCAATGTAGCCATTTTTGCTCTTGTCAATCTGGAATAACGATGTAGTGAGCCTGGAGACCATTTCTAATTGTACGCTTATTAGCTTGATAAAATTTTGCGCTATAAGCATGTTACTGTTTGAAAAAAGGGAACGGATACTGTGAACAACTTTTACGAGTAATATGTTGCCTTTTGGTTTTTATCATCGTTTCAAAAATCTGGAATATTTGCTTGTTTTCTGGCTTTTTCCTGTGATTTGTGCATCGTAAAGTGTTGACTGGTAATGTTTATTTCCCCGGTTACTATATGACGTGTACTCCTTCCCGAAGTTAACTATTACCTATAGCTGGTAGGATTTTACTCGCAGGACACTATATTTAACTTTTGTGTTAACGTGTTGAATTGGAAATATAACATGGACAAAAATGTGTTTGGTGTCCTGTGTTGTGGAAACATGAATTGGTAATACGACACGACGGATCGTTCTTTAAACTTATGTCACGGATCATAAATTTAAATTGTTCTTCTAATTGAAATTTTATTAGAACACGAACCCGCATTCCGTAACATCAGCATATCGTATGTTTATTAGATATGTTATAATAATGTAGAATATCATTTTTCAACTTCAGTTGATATGCGATACATTTCCTAAAGTTTGCGGGACGCTCCATATCAAACATTATAATTCACACATTCATGTTTTACTCTGTTCCACGTCACGCGTTTCGATTCTACATAATTTAGCTGCTTACCAAATTGGAAATGCCTGCTTAAATTTGGATGGCACATTATTCTTCAGAAAGAAGTTTAGTTGTATACACCTGTGACATTTTAAAAAGCTTGATTGAGATGTGGATCAGAAACACGCTTCAAAGTAAAATATGATTTTTAGGCAGCCTAGATGTTCACGTTCCGTTGTACTATTTTAGTGGTGAGTTATATTAGTCCATTTGGGTAATTTAATCATTACGCAATATTACTTATCCTCATCTGTATTATGATGATAAAGTACGTTGCAAGAGCATTGAGAGCCTAAATGAGATTACATAATTGTTTACTTTCATAATAAATTTGCACAATAACCCAAATGACATAATAGAGAACTTACAGATGATAGTAGCGATGTTCGGATTTGAAGCAATTGTCCGACCCAAATTCCGAGTCCTTTTCCTGCTAGCCGCGTTACAGTTAGATGAACCTGCAAGTTTGGCAAATTACGGATAATTGAGTCATTTGATCTATTTAGAAAATTATTTATGTATTAAAATCTCACATTCCATTGTTCTTCTGGACTAAGCAACTCCAACGGTAATTGCTGCAATTTTCCCAGCATCTCGTCGCACTTTTGACTAAGATTGCTAGAATTAAAGCAAAGCGCCGCAAATGTACCCGGAAACAGGATGATTGGCGTCATCATCTGTATCATCCAAGAAAATTCGGTTCCCGTTCTCGGATCGCGGATGATAAAGTACATGGAGAACAACGCCTGAATGAAGAAAAGCATGGCATCCGCCAATAAATTCACTACAAATGTTTCGTTGAATTCGGAAACATCTTTCTCTAAATCCTGGACCAGGCTTATAACTGCGCCAATCCGGCAATTATGGTCGTAGTCGTGAGAAGGTTGTCGCTCTGTTGTTAGATAAGAAGGTTCATTAATAAATGGACCCAGTTTACGATTTTTGCCAATTGTGCTAATTTTCAGGTGAGTCACTCTCATTTCGCCAATTTTCCAGTCGATTACATCAAACCCAATGCAAAAGAGTTTGATATAGTAGATAAGGAACATGGTAATCGAATTGTGAATGAGGGAGAAGAATTCCATGTAAAAATTCATAAACCCTTGGAAAAATGTCTCTGATTTGCGACTTTCTAGACCGCCAATATACGGATGGAGAACGCAGGAAAGGTGAAATGTAACGAGTATCGTGGTGCAGAAAACCCATCTTTTTCCCCAGCGATTTATCTCGCGTTCCAAGTATTCCTTAACTTGTTCCTCGGAAGATATTTCACAATATTTTTGTACCAGGTTCCGAATGCGTCTCCAGAAAATACCAAGTTTGTTCAAATTAAAGAGAGCGTAAAGCCGTGCTATACACCCAATAAATGTCGTTGCCAAGTCCCATGTAGCTATGCAAAATAGATCAAACTTTGTGGCGCCTTTATAGGATGAAAAGAAATTGGCTTTGATGTGGTAGTAGTTTGTCGTGTAAACAAGACTGAGGATGATGAAAATAATTGTAATGAGAACACTTGGATTCCATCTGTAATTTGTGCACATATACTTGCTTGGTTTCTGGTGAACTATGCGAAATGGCCAATAGCCTGTCAACTGGGGTGTGATAAGAGCCCAACGGGAGCCATTGAGAAGCAAAGTTTCCACATAATTTTCTGGGAGAAATAAACGCTGTGGAGCCATTCAAATAACAAGTTACTACGATGGGGAAAAATATTTGTGTGGTTTGACGCTTTGGTGAGTTAACAGTTCATACTTTGTAGGTGAGGGTTTCAGAAGTGTTCGAAATTATATTGATTCAATGATTATTTAATGATTATTATGACAATTATACTTATAGTATTTGATCCATTGTGTCCAAGATTAAGTTGACTTGTAACATTAAGGTAACAATAAATCAATTGAGTTACATTATTGGTTGGTTTAAGGGGTGTGTCAGCCAGTTAAAAATAGTTTGCAGCAAAATAGTGCACTAAAATTAAATATCCATGCATACATACATCTAGAAAACGAAATTCAACCGATTCGGGCGAATTCATTATTTTTTTGTACAAACCAGTAATATTACATTGTCAACTTTTTTAATTCAATTATATTTAGTTTGTGTGCTGTGACGCATTCGAGCGGATATACGTAATATTTCTAAACGCATTTGAATTGTATTCACGTAAATGCAATAACCGCCCAGACATATCCACTTAATGAAAACAACGAGAGTTGGTGCAATTAGTCATTACGAAATTGGAGCAGCACAATAAGATATGTTGTAATGAGCCCTGCAATCTAAATCAAACAAACATGCAGACAAAACTGATATATTCGGAATGGATCTAGGAGACATTTTCGTGTATTATAACATACCGATGTAATGGTCCTCCGGCTGAGAACAAAGAAATATCCTGGTGCAATGGTAATCGGATGTGATTGCATCTTATTGTGGAGCATCAGAACCTGCAAAAGAAGTAGTAAATTTTGCAAAACATGTAAATTCAATAATAAAAGTAATGTATAGCATTGATGTTATACATTACTATTACGTCAGCATATAAGCCTGTTGAAAGTCCGGTAGACACAGCCATTTTGGAAATATATTTGCAAATGCTGTCGACATCCGCCTTTACCTAAAACGGAATATAGTCGTCAAATGCCAAATACAATTAAATTAATAATTGATCCTATAGTGAATGATTGGCTTTACCTCGCCTTCAAAAATAGATCCTGCATCTGACAAATAGTAGACATTTCCAGCTACGACAAGAACAATACAAATGATGAAGGGCAGCGTCGTATAGTAACCAATTTTAATGGCATAAAAAAGGAAATACATCTGAGTTATGATAATGGCCCCCTGTTGTCAACAGCCAAATCAACATGGGATACTGACATAGGACATTGTACTCCTTAACCATACTTTCAAGTTGTTCTACCTGATCCCGAATTAATTTCGGATTTGCCTGGATTAAAATTTGCTGTGCTAGTGCTTTAGCACTGTTTGTGTTCATATAGTTTTCAGTACATAATCGAATGCTTCGAAATGGGATACGAAGCCACTTGATATACAGGGAAAACCAAATGGAATGGAATATGTAAAGGATTGTTGTCACAACAAAATTGAAAGCTGCAATACTTAGCAGTATTACAAACCACAAGGATGAGATACGCTTAACCAGGACCGAGAAATCAGAAACCGTCAGTACGGAACCGACAATGCCAGCCATGTTCACGAAAATAATTGCGACTGTAAATTTGTAGACCTTCCAAAAGAAGTAACGTCCAATGTAAATAATTTCAAAAAGTTTAAAGCTGCATGTTTTGAATATGTTCTTAAGCTTCAAAGTGAAAAATATTGTAAATCAATTGATGATGACAGAATTGAAGAGTATGCGTCATGTATTGACTACGTAATCAGTAATATTGTTAAGTAACACAACACTACCTCTTAAATTCACATAATTCTATTTATATACCTAATTGTATTTTTATACCTATTTTACGTTTTTTGGAAAGATGACTTCCTTTTTTATTATAGAAAAACATTACATTTTAAATTATTTATGTGGTCAAGAGTAATGTGCGGATACCTAAAAGTATAAATATGTATATAACGCGAAGTTTTTGTCTGCTATATCATGTCTGTGGAGTAATATGCCTCAATGTAATGATGCTATCCATTTGACGAATAAACGATTATTATTATTTGAGAGCTCAGTTTCAATTTCACTAATCCACTTGAGGCAAACGCTCGAGTCGACTGGAATGCTAGAGAATGTAGTAGACTGCAGTATACTGAAACATGTGGCCTTGTTCAAATTTTTGTGGAACAAGATTGCTTTATTCCTCACGAAAATATGAGATAATCTCAGGAGAATTTGACCGACGGTAATTGCTGCGTACGTTAAGGTGGTGATGAAATTATCCCTTGCTCTCACCTCTTTATTTGCTTCGATAAAAGAAGCGTCGTCGACATTTCTTGAGTACCAGGTCAAATACGGCACTTGTATTGCAATTTGAATAAGAAGGAGAAATACGGGAAAACTACAAAATGAGAAATTCAATTCGTTCTTCGTGTCTAGTGTACAGGGTATCAAGCCTCCAAGCTGATTTAGAATTAGTGGTAGGCGGAACATTTTTCGAAGCTGGAGTCTTATGTGGGCTTCGGTTAAAGATATGGAGGGAAGTTTTTGGGGAAACGTTAAGGTATGTACTTGGAATTTTTGCATGCTCATCATTTTGATGTATGCGGCTGGAGAGTGGGATAAAAGATGATTGAACAGTGAAAGGTTATCCTTATTAATAAGTGCAATACATTTGGGTGGAGGACAAAGCTCACGTCTAATTACGGTTAGTTAGTTTTGCATTCAATTCGGTATGAAATGTAAAAACATTTGACAAAAGGAACCGATAATATTGTTGACGACTATACAAATCCGATGGATCGTGCTATTTAAACAGAGGATTTGTTCTTCTGTCTGCCAATTACGGGATTAAGTAACAAATCATGAAAAAGTTGTTTACACTTAATTGAATACATCACAATCTCCAACACATTTCATTTGTGTTGTAAAGACTAACGACCGGCATCAGAACTGCTAAATATAAACGTAATAATAGTGATTTGTGTTGTTATGACATTAACTTATGTCCATGCTAACATTCCGCACACAATTGTGGGGACTTTCTGCCACTAAATGTTATTCAAAGGTTGTATAAGTCAAAATAACTTGTAAAAGTTGCAATGTTACATGTAATTGGCACAAACAGCGAAACAAAACCACGTCCGCCACCACCAGTCAAAAACGAAATCTGGACATCCCTATTTCTTCACGGTATGACGAATTATTCCATTAGCATTAGACTGACAGTCTGGTTGACAACAAATTCCTGGAAGTTTAACGGTGTGACCTCTTCAATAAAGTTGATATCACCCACGTACACTCGAATGATTGGACAAGAAAGTAAGAACCGCTTAAACCATCGTTTATCTCTGAGATTACAAAATGATGCAGAAAGTTCACTCTGATCTCTTAGCAACCTAATTAGTTTTCTTTGCAGGAGATGCTTCGATGTTTTGTAGACGCCTGCCAAGCTCGTCACGACGACCATTACAAATATGCCATCATCCACAGCTATCACCCCAAACATCATGGTAAATGCTACCGGTAATTCCAGATCATGTTTCAAACAAGCATACATGCAGAAGGATTGGATAAACATGACTGAAACTAGAGCAGCCGCGATCATATATTTCGAGTAGATATTTCGGTATTGTGTTGCCAGGACCTGTACCTCTCTGTAAATTTGACAGACGTACGCTCTCAGTCCCTCTTTGGAAGTAATTTTTTCACCCGCAAGTTGTATGTACGAACGGAGGCAGCAACTTTTTACAAGTAGGCCAAGTGACATGTGGAAAACGCAACCCATTACAAGGAAACTCCAGTTGAAATAGGACACCGCAACAACAATTAACTTTTTGACTATTTCGATATGTGACCAAGTGGCAGCAAAATCTGTCCCAATCTTTCCACCGCACTGCTCGGTAATCAGCCAATATCCACCGAGATGAGTTGGTAGGCAAGGGCTTCGGAACATGTCGATATGATGAAAGAGTGGCGTCGTGATTGCCATAATTTCACTAGCCCTCAGAAAGAACTTAATATTGCTCCATCTAGACTGCTTGCCCTTGGTTGTATTTTTTGGATCACTTCGACGACGTCGTTCAAATAGAACCATTCCATTGAAGCACGCGACAATTTCGTCTGCCTTTGTGTAAAACACGTAGTGTGTATAACATACGATGGTTAGACTAGAAACCGAAAACAATGTGTGCAATTTGACGAACAGATTGGCTTGTTCCCAGGACACAATCACTTGCAGATAAACCAAGCAGGCGTATATGTAAGCTATTTGCAACCGATGATGGTGGAGTCGTAAGATCTTGGTGGACTTCAATTCCAGTCTGTTGAGCTTTGCGTTAAATTCAAATGGAATGGTGGAAATAATGTCGCAAAGTTTTAAATGTCGAATAAGTCTCTCAAGTAATCCTTCTCTACACAACATGGTACTGGTCTTATGTTTCTTCTAACTGTAAGCTCTTGAGTGCCACTGTAAGTGCAGTGGAAAACCTAATCTGAAACGAAAGTAGCAAGTTTTTGTATCGCGTAGCAATGGTTATTGGTGATTTTTCCAAATGGTCGTAATTTTGAAAAATAATATAGGAATTACAAGTAACGAAATTATTTCTATGATGACTGGGCAATTTTGGTGAATTGGGAGTTGTGCATACACAACTCTTTTTTGTCAGAAATTTTCAGGTAGAGAAATCCAGGCACTACACGCAATTCAACTGGCAACAACGGTCCAAAATTTAGGGCGGTAACCCTATAGTCGAAACTTGTGAAACCAATTTCCGTCCAAAGATTGCGACACGACTTTACTGCTACTCGTACCTCTCAAAGCGTATCTGGTTTCTGCTTTCAAGTTCAGGCAAATTATCGTTTTAAAATTCATATAGTTTTATTGCTTGTGATGTTCGTTCCAACAGATAAACGATAAACTTTCCCCAATATACACATCAAACCGGAATGACTGGTAATAACCAGATAAAACTTTTGATATGGAAAACCCCGGTGATAAGGTTATTTTGATTAAGTTTGGGAAGTTTTGAATATGGTCACTTTTAATACACCATTTGTAACTGGAATACGCAGTGAAGTCGTATCTATCGCCAATGTTCATGTAAATGAACAAAATGTATTTATTTAATGCATGTGCTTCTAACAAGTCAAGGTTAACAAGTCATTGGTTTGACACCAGCTTCTATTCCAATCCATAAACAACGCATTAATGTATTCGTTTCTGTCATTGATATCAAGATGGCTAATAAACTCTAAAAACCACTAACGTCAATATCTTCAATTTCAAGAACTAGGGCGGTTAATTTCAAAGATATGTCATATCGTTAATCCAATTGGTACAAACCCGTGCATTTAAAATTTATGATGTACCAGCAAAGTCATGTTTCCCTAAAATATCTGTATTCAATATCTAGTAACGACGACGCAAAAATTATTCAAGTTAGTGTGAAAGCTTAAATCACGTGTTTCCGTTTGATAACGCTACTAACATTCCGAAAAGTTCATATTAAAGTCACATTGAAGTTCATAGCAGCATTGACCGGTAATAAGAACACCGAGAAGGTTCTAGAAGCAATTTTCGTGTATACCAATTACGTAAATGAGCTTATAATACTTACGAATAAAAAGGTGATAGTTATTTATTGTCAATACTTATTTGCACAATGACATGAGAACATCTTACAAGGCAGGTGAGATTCACGTGAACATTATAAAATAATGTTTGTCATGTCCGTAAGTTACATGAGAAGTACCGAAAAAGTTTGGTATCAGATATGTAGATTTAATCTGTGCAAGACAATTTAATTTGCAACGCAGTAAATAACTTGACAAGTTGTCACATAATACATCACTCTGCATTTAAGCTAAGTGGCATGCATACCATGTAGTTATATGACATCAATATCATATACATACTCAACTTGTAATAACTACGAACACGTCACTTGTGAAATTATAGAAAAACACAACACTCCACAAGCATGTTTAAGGCGTTTCTGATTTCTGTTATAGTAACAAGCTGATAAATAATAAAAAGCTAATAAGCCAGTCCAGCATAGCGAATCGTAATAATAATATCAGAAAAGTAGCTACTTTGGAATGCTACATGTTTGTTAATGTAATTAGCCACCAATTGGAAACTGTATTCCGAATCAAGTGACAAGTAGTTCCAAGATAGCAAAAACAATTCCGATAAACATTCTGCCAAAGCCGAAATATAATCAAACTGCTTTCCAATACGAAAGCAACCAGACCAATTGACTGACCGGTCAGAAACAATACAAAAATCAGTAATGCATTTCCATTTAAGGTAGGTCTAGTCGGACCAAAATACTTCACATCCTGATTGTCGTATCGTGCTAGATAGCTAATCCACCATTCCATAATTCCGGATTCCTTCATTCCCTTCACTCGTCGCACAATCAATGGTGGAACGATGTAATCAAAATCAAAAGTGTAGAAACTTTTAAGGAATGTCTCGTTGCCAAGATGGACCAGTCTACGCCTTACTGACAACTTGTTTTCTTGAGACAGCTTCTCTTTTACCATGTGCTTAATCCTAAATGCGGTATGTTGCTGCAATAACCATGCTACCTTGTCACATTGGACAATGGTATCCACTACCAGAGCTTCCTGGCTCTTCCAAAATTCATTTTCAATAGTTTTCTCGTATTTCTTGATGATCCAACCATCTGTATAGTAGTCGGCGATAAATTTTGTTTTGAACAACAGGGAAGTGTTTACAAGTATCTCGAGAAGAAAGTTCCCAGTACGAGGGTGTACCTGTGAGTTATCAACAACCTCTTTTTCGGTCGTGTTAACTTGCAACTCCATTTCAAATCCTCGTCGCGACACCTCCGACCAGCCTGTTAACACAACTTCACCGAAAGCATGTACTTGATGGGCGTCAACCTTGACCGTTGGTTCCCCCCAAGCTTTTAATCGGAGATCAAGCGCGCATACAACTGTGTACAATGCAAAATCGTCTTGGGAAAGTTGCGAGTAGGTATCATACGTCAACGGTTTCCTTGGAGTGACAATGTTGTACATGTTGTTGCTTTTGTATGCATTGCTGAGGACAAGAGCAGCCAAAAGGAACCCGCAGACCGTCCACTTTGCAACTCCCAATCTGAGTTGATCCTTTTTGTATGGATCCCCCCTTTCCAGAAACACTTTAATCATTGACTCAATGAAGATTACGGTGCTTGAAAATCCACTGTTAAAAGAAATGTGTGTGTGAAAACTTGCAAGAAATATGGTAACTGAAATGATGAGAAGCCATATAGTTCCATCATAAATATTCACCAACTCATGAAAGGGAAGCTTTGAGGTACCTCTCTCGCCGCAAGTAATAAATTGCAGTGCATCGAAGCTACTCTCTAGGTACACCTCATACGCCTGGGGATACCTATGTGACCACAAACCTGATTCTACTTTTAATGTTTCTTGAAGGAGGATACTTAGTTTTTCTGATTTGCCGTTAACACATTCTAGACCAAAGTAATTTATAATCGAGTAGTTTCCCAGTATTTCAATCCAAACGTGAGCCAGGGCATGCGAAACCTTTTCCGAAATACTGTTACCAGGAATATTTACCAGTTGCTTCTGGTGCGAAATATGGTTGTTACATTTGATCATGTGATGCGCAAAGCCGTTATCATTTCTAATCTCTCTGTCAGGGTCAAAGTCCCAATGTGTCATTTCGTTGGCGGATGGATAGCTTAAGGATACCAGTTTGCTAATTGATGAGAGATGTGTCTTCGCGATTTCCGTCGAGACATATTTTGAATACTGATGTAATTCTTTGTCTGCTTTCGGATAGCCACAAGTTATGCAGTGAACTTCAACCAGGGATATTTTAGAGATCGGTCCCATTAGTCTGCATGATAATGTATCCATTTCAAAGCTAATGAAAATTGATATGGCAACATGTGGACCAGAGGTCGGACTGGACTCATATTTTGAATAAAACAGATCACTTCAATCCAGCAAGTCGGTCTTGTCGTTCAGTTTGTCGTGCACGATTATACATATTGACGGAACAGGTGACGGCAGTAAAGCACGTATGTGCTTTATGATATAACCACCGCGGCTAAATACACGATAGTCGGTACCGAATCTTAATATTCCCAACGACGTAATTGAAATTGGGAGCATCATGTGAACCTCGCACTGCCACAATTTCGAATGCAATGGAAACAGAGTTCTCTGTAAAAAGCAGCCTGTTCGTTCGTTGAATACAGAATATTGAACCAGAAATGCTGAATAAGGACAACCGCGCCTCTTTTCATCAGCATTCCGGAGCATTAACGGAAACGTTGTGGCCGGTATATCCACCTCCATTACATTGTCTATAAAGGTTAGGCATCGATGCTAAGAAATAACAGCTAGATACTCATCCAAGTTAATTATTTTTGTAGTTTTGGCATGATAATACGAGTCGTCATCATCAGTTTGATTCCTTGGTTCACACAAGTCCGAATTAATTATACTCTCTTTGATTGGCCTCTGTGTTTCATTTGCAGAAACGGCGATCACAGGTGATCGTTCTGTTTTGTTTGCCGTCTCGACTGGAACATCTATGCTGACATTTGTCGAAGCGGTATCCTGGTGAAAATACAAGTGGTTCGAAGAAATGCTGGATGTTCATTGTCATGAACAAATAGGTTCAATGTATTTTTACTGATCACGTGCAATATGATTGATTTTAATTTTTATGAATATGTAATTGAGTTAAGTTGCTGTTTGTCTTTGTATCTGGGTTCTTTCTCTAAAAATCTTTTCTATGCACTAGCCAGGGGCTCCATTGAGCTGTAAAATGCCATAAAAAGCACTACTGGCTAAAGAACTCTATTTCAATCTCCCTATCCACCTCAGTGCAAAGCAGCAGCGCTTGATTCTACACGTGCAAGTTCCATGAACTCAAAATTTGTATACTTCCCCATATTCTCTGTATTATGGTAATCCGACATGGTCCGCTACTGGTACCAAAATCAATTCATATCTTTTTCTGTACTTTTGTTTATGTGATTTATGGACTTAACATTAAGCTTGTACTAAAACTATTGTTTAGTTAAGTATGGAAATTACTGTAATTTGATTATAATATTAATCCTCGATGCTTCGAGGTCAACGCTCAAGAAAAACTATTACTTCGTTGGAGAATTCATTCTCCTCTTCACATTCAAGCTCAAGTTCTCGACCACCTCGGTCGCTTCCATTTTTACTTGCTACAATAGTACATTTTGTAATATTTGAAGTTGACTAATGATTGGAGTTTTGTGACAAGAATAAGAAATCCATCATTTTTTAAGTCATTTTACTTTCTTTTAACGCTTGTTTTATTCTTTGAATACTCATCAGAAACATCCCCAAGTCATCTTCTTTGCCATATCCCATTCTGCTGAAACTTCATCATTTAGCCATATTTTGGTAGCATCTCCTGTTATCATCTCGAACAACGACACCAAACATTGGTCCTTAACGATCCGGATACCGCCGTATTATTTAACCGTCGGATAATTGTTCGGGAACTATCAACACCATCATGGCTCCTCCAACAAAGTTTGCTGACGCAGAAGCAGAAAGGGACACTTTGAAGCTGACATTGGACACATTGGAAGCACTATTGAATCAACACAAAACAACTCCACTTGATGAACCTACCGCTAATGACTCCTTGGAATTAGCTAAACTCACTCAACAACAATTAATTTCTAACCAGAAATACCTAACCGTCTATGCTACTAACGACGTAGCATTGGCACCTTACTTGCTTGAATATCCAGACCAGCTCACCCGAGCTCTCAGATGCACTTCAGGATTCAGAGGAATAACAATGAAGTTTCCTCCAACTACTACAACAGCCACAACAAGTTCTAGTTCGCACCCACCTCCAGCTGATATCCGTCTGCCCACTCTGCAGATTCCGGTTTTCAGTGGAAACCTTCAAGAATGGATCTCGTTTCGCGACCTGTTCGAGAAAGCAGTCGGAAACAACGCCGCCTTATCCAAGGCTCAAAAACTCACTTACCTCAAGTCCTACTTGAGTGGCGAAGCCGCACGTCATGTAACCACCTTGGTTATAAGTGACGCCAATTATGACGTAGCGTGGGCCACGCTCACAAACCGCTACCAGAATGAAAGGGAGCTGCTTTTCGGTATTCTCCGCAGACTGATGAATCAGCCGTCACAGCCAGTTCCATCCGCAACCGCCCTCCGCAACTTGATTGACACCACCCATGGGTGTATCAGATCACTCGAAGTCATTAATGTTCCCGTTGAACATTGGGATGCCATCATCCTTTTCATCCTCTTCAACAAAATGGATCAGCCATCCAGGGAGCTGTGGGAACAGAGCCTTCCAGACAGTAACATCCCAAAGTTGAAGAGCCTTACAGATTTTTTGGAGCAACGAGCTCGTGCCCTAGCTGCTGGCTCCACCTCTCAACCACCACCCCGTGGGAAACAAGAAAGGAGCAGAACAGTAAGCGCACATCACACTCATCCTCATTCACAGCAATATTCCAAATGTGTTCTGTGCCAGCAGAATCATCCACTCTTCCGCTGCCAAAAGTTCCAGGAATTTGACATTCCAACTAGGCACGAAACAGTCAAAAAGCATTCCTTATGCTACAATTGTCTCTCACCCGGCCATGGAATCCCTTCATGCCAAAATCAATACAATTGCAAGTCGTGTGGTAGAAGACACCACACAATGCTTCACAAGGATGCCCAGTCATCATCGTCTCAAGATAAGTCAAACAACTCCGTATCATCTCATCACGCCTCCAATCCAAGCAACATTGAAGCCGCTGAGCTAGCAACAGCTCGAATCCGAGTACTGGATTCCAACGGACAACCCATGATGTTCCGAGCCCTTCTCGATGGTGGATCACCAGTCAGCTTTATCGAAGAAGCCTGCGCCAAGCAACTCAGCTTATCATTACTGCCGTCGTCAACTCAAATCAATGGGATTGGTGGAGCATCAGCTGGTATGTCACAAGCCATCACATCATTTGTAATACAGCCGCATTTTAATTCGAAGGTCACATACACCGTCAAGGCGCTGGTGCTGAAGAAAATAACAAGAAAAGTACCAGCTACGAAAATGGCGAATCGAGAATGGAGTCATCTCCAGGATTTACGATTAGCAGATCCAGACTACGCTACTCCTGCTCCAGTCGACATCCTCATAGGATCGGATCTATTTTGGAGCCTTCTACAAAATGGAAAGATCTCTGGACCTCCAGACACACCCTACGCAATTAGAAGCACCCTGGGCTGGCTAGTTGCAGGACAGTGTCAATCTCAACAGCATGCAGAAATATCGTCCTTCATGATCAACATAAATCTGGAGGAAACAGTACACAAATTCTGGGAAGCAGAGTCCATTCCAGACATCCCGTCTCAAACCGCAGAAGAACGAGATTGTGAAGCCAACTTTAAGTCAACGCACTCCCGTGACCTCGATGGAAGATTTTGTGTCCATATTCCATGGAAATCACCACGCCCACCTCTGGGCAGTTCCAGACCTCAGGCTCTACAACGATTGTTCCAGCTCGAGAGAAGATTCAAGGGTGCACACCTCCGTGACCTTGAAAAACTACGCCAACTACAACAGCACAAAGATGACTACGCTGCATTCATGCAGGAATACGAAGATATGGGCCACATGACCGTGGTGTCCAAGCAAGACATTGATAAGCCCTCAGTCTACATTTCGCACCATTTCGTACTGAAGGAAACGAGTACCACTACTCGCCTCCGTGTGGTTTTTGACGCCTCCGCCAAAACCTCATCAGGATTCTCTCTTAACGACGCAATGATGGTCGGGCCGACTCTACAGGATCCTATTCACGACATCATTCTCCGATTTGGCAAGCACAACATAGCATTCACCGCGGATGTTGCCAAAATGTACCGCCAGATTAGGATGAACGAAGACGACAGAGATCGTATCTTGTGGCGCAAGCACCCCTCAGATCCTGTGAAGGAGTACCAACTCAACACCGTGACCTACGGAACCGCATCCGCTCCATACCTCGCAGTCAAATGCCTACAGCAGTTGGCGGAAGAGGAGAAGCTTAACTACACAACGGCATCTCAAATTGCCCTCAACGACTTTTATGTAGATGATGTGGCGTCAGGATGCGCCACCCCGTCTGAAGCCATTGACGCCATTCGTCAGCTTAACGAAATGTGCCAGAGAGCAGGATTTCCCCTCAGAAAATATTCCTGTAATAACGATCAAGTACTTCAATCCATTCCTCCTGAGCTTCGCGAGACAACTTCACTCGTGTCATTGGACAACGTCAACTCAATCAAGATATTGGGAATTTATTGGGATCCCAAACGAGACGTCTACAAATTCACCATAAACTTACCGTCTTCGACTACAAAATACACAAAGCGTGTGATTTTATCTGAAGTCTCCATGATTTTCGACCCCATCGGATGGCTCTCTCCAGTGATCATCCGTGCGAAGCTCATCATTCAAGATTTATGGCGAGCAAAGGTTGACTGGAACGATGACATTCCTACAGCAATAGAAGACAAGTGGAAAGACCTGAAATCATCATTCAAGAAAATTGAACAGCTCTCCATACCCCGCTGCATTCTTCCAGGAATTCCAACTAAAACCATATTAGTTGGATTCAGTGATGCGAGCTCTTACGGATATTCAGCCTGTGTGTACACCCTCTGCTACTACAAGGATAAGCCTCCGTTTTCGACGTTGGTGACCTCCAAGACGAAGGTCGCACCTCTTGCTGCTCCAACCATCCCAAGGCTGGAGCTGAACGCGGCCGTTTTACTAGCCTCTCTCCTCAAGTCAGTAATCCGCGCATTGAAGCACCCATTTGATGAAGTCCGTGCCTTCACCGACTCAACTATAGTTCTGGCATGGATAAACTCTTCCCCCCTCCGGTGGAAAACGTACGTACGTCAACGTGTCCAGAAGATCACTGACTGCTGCCCAGAAGCCAGGTGGTATCATGTGAGATCCGAGGAAAATTGTGCAGACTGCGCTTCCCGAGGATTATCGCCAGACGAACTCGTCAATCATCCACTCTGGTGGAACGGAAACAACAACATGAAGGAAAGTAACTTAGTTACCCCAGCATTTCCTGAGGAAACCTTCAACTGTGTTCGAGAGGAGGAGCAAAGGTCTGTTAATGTTCATCACTCCCAACCCGAGACGCTCAGCAATTTTGTATCAAGATTCTCCAGTTTCCAGCGCCTTCAACGAGTAACCTCCTACATGTTCCGGTTCATCAACAACGCCAGAATTTCCTTATCACAACGACAGTTCGGCTCACTGACTGTTACAGAACTTCATCATGGATTCGTGCGAATTATGCAATATGTGCAAACTGTTTCGTTTCCCAATGAGATGGAAAAGCTACAAAACAAGAAACCGCTTCCACCTGGGAGCAACATTATCCAGCTTAGTCCATTCCTTGACTCCAATGGTCTCTTACGAGTTGGAGGAAGATTGAAGAATGCTAACATACATGGAGACAGGAAGCATCCCATTATGTTACCACAACGTCATCCCGTCACCAGAATGATAATCGCTGATTATCACGAGAATTACTTTCACGCTGGACCTCAGCTCATGTTAGCTCTACTTCAACAACGCTTCTGGCTGACCAACGCTCGAGATGTCATTCGTCATCAAGTCAAAAAATGTCCCACCTGTATCCGCTACCGAGGCGAGACAATGAAACAGTTCATGGGTGAACTTCCGGCCGAACGTGTCAACCCATCCCCTCCGTTCTCAAAATGTGGCGTGGACTACGCAGGACCCATTCTCACTCGTCCACCTGTACGGTCAAAGATAGCGTTGAAGAGCTATCTCGCCATCTTCATCTGTTTCTCAACGCGTGCCATACATATCGAAGTGGTGGAATCCCTTTCCACAGACTCTTTCCTGGCCGCTCTGAGACGATTCACTGCAAGAAGAGGACGCCCAACCGATATCTTCAGTGACAACGGTACCAATTTCGTTGGCGCCAACCGTGCTATCAAGGAAATTGTGACCTTGTGCAGATCATCTGTCCACAACGAGAAAGTCGCCAACGCCTGTTCCACCGACGGAATTCAGTGGCACTTCAACCCACCAAACAGCCCTCATTTTGGTGGTCTTTGGGAAGCAGGTGTCCGAAGTGTCAAGTACCACCTCAACAGAGTGATGGGATCAACCCGCTATACATATGAAGAACTTCTCACCTTGGTCACCCAAATCGAGGCTCTTCTCAACTCTAGACCTTTGTCCCCGGCGTCAACAGACCCTGCGGACCTCCAAGTCCTCACTCCAGCGCATCTCCTCAACGGTGCACCTCTAACAGCAATTCCTGAGCCAGACTATACTGAAATCAAGGAAGGAAGGCTATCGAGGTGGCAACATATACAACAACAGAAACAACATTTTTGGAGGAGATGGTCCAGAGAATACATCACCAGGCTGCAACAGCGGCCTAAGTGGATGCAAGTATCCACCAACCTGAAGATAAACGACATGGTCATTATCAAAGATGACAATCTCGCCCCCTCACAATGGAACTTGGGACGCGTCGTCGCAGTTCACCCCGGCGAGATCGACGGAATCATCAGAGTAGTGACAGTCAAGACAGCCCACGGCGAGTACAAGAGAGCGATTCACAGATTGTGCCTGCTGCCGATTGAACAGTCACCACCTCCAGTTGTCGCAGACGGCGATAGCTAACTTTATTGCGTGCTACGCAAGGTGGGGAGCATGTTCATTGTCATGAACAAATAGGTTCAATGTATTTTTACTGATCACGTGCAATATGATTGATTTTAATTTTTATGAATATGTAATTGAGTTAAGTTGCTGTTTGTCTTTGTATCTGGGTTCTTTCTCTAAAAATCTTTTCTATGCACTAGCCAGGGGCTCCATTGAGCTGTAAAATGCCATAAAAAGCACTACTGGCTAAAGAACTCTATTTCAATCTCCCTATCCACCTCAGTGCAAAGCAGCAGCGCTTGATTCTACACGTGCAAGTTCCATGAACTCAAAATTTGTATACTTCCCCATATTCTCTGTATTATGGTAATCCGACATGGTCCGCTACTGGTACCAAAATCAATTCATATCTTTTTCTGTACTTTTGTTTATGTGATTTATGGACTTAACATTAAGCTTGTACTAAAACTATTGTTTAGTTAAGTATGGAAATTACTGTAATTTGATTATAATATTAATCCTCGATGCTTCGAGGTCAACGCTCAAGAAAAACTATTACTTCGTTGGAGAATTCATTCTCCTCTTCACATTCAAGCTCAAGTTCTCGACCACCTCGGTCGCTTCCATTTTTACTTGCTACAATAGTACATTTTGTAATATTTGAAGTTGACTAATGATTGGAGTTTTGTGACAAGAATAAGAAATCCATCATTTTTTAAGTCATTTTACTTTCTTTTAACGCTTGTTTTATTCTTTGAATACTCATCAGAAACATCCCCAAGTCATCTTCTTTGCCATATCCCATTCTGCTGAAACTTCATCATTTAGCCATATTTTGGTAGCATCTCCTGTTATCATCTCGAACAACGACACCAAACACTGGATGAAACAGTCCAATTCTCCAAACACATGGGTACCGTACTCTCGAGAAATATATTGAAGAGACCAATGGCAAACATTGAACGCAAATATGTAGTCATTGTGATATATGTATTACTGCTTGCGTTAGTAAATCAAGAAATATACTGTTCACGTTACAACTTTAGCGAAAAATCTCTTTAATTTTTGAACGAGGAAAGATTATGTTCGTTGTTCATTGAAGTCTCTATGAATAATCTTGATACGATTGATGAATAAGTAGTCCCTCATTAAAATTCCGATTTGCTCACAACACTTTAGTTTGTAGTTGAACGACGAAACGCAGAATTCGAGCTATTTTCACTCCTTAGGACTCGAAGGGCAATAGGGTAAATGACTCAAATGTTTTACGAGCTATTTCGATACCAACACGAACAAACGTTTGTATAGAATTTGACACGTGCCTTAAATATTGTTGAGTGACTAGCGGGTAAATTGTTCAAATAATTCTATATACTTTCAAAAATGCGAGTTGGTGGAAACAAAGAGAAGCATAAGACAGTAATTTGGGAAATCCTTTTGAACACAGTGCAAACGCAACTGTTGCTTAAACCTATAGGATGATATAAAATCCAAACATCTAAATTTATTTAGAGACGGACGACCAGCTCAAACTTTTACTTTATTGCCGTACCTTAACTTTAGCTATTTTTCATACGAAATGGCTTTCAACATAATCACAACTACCTTGCTTGTTTTATGGTCTTTCGATAGGAACTTATTTATTCTTCATATCTTAGCATTCAAGTAATTGTCTGCGAACAGTATGCATATATGCTCTATATGTACATTAGTTCTGTCTGGCCAATTGATTTTATCACATAACGAATTAGGCCGCGGGTTCTGAAGGCGTGTTTTTGCATTCATTACCGGATTATATATACTAGGTGAAACTGAGGCTGCAGAAAAATTAATGTCTCCAAATCGGTATCTAGTTTTCACGTTTCGCATGCAATATTTCAAGAAAACAAGACCAATCACCATCTTAAAATACACTACCGGAACTGAATAATTAACTGTCAAAGCGAATGGAAGCATTTGCATTTGGTCGTAACATCCAGTGAACTGATCTAGATGAGGAGGTAATTTAAATTTAAATCAACCATAAAAATATACTTCCAGGAAATTGCTTCGTTTGCGGTGTCACTTACTCGGAAAACCGATTATCAGGAATTAATAACATGGCCGATGTAAAGAAATGCAGTTTGCGAAAACTTTATGTTTTTATTCGTTGTGTAATATTGCTTTATTTCATTCTGCACGAAAATAATTTTGGATGCCATATTTCAGCTTCAATTTGAAAGCATTATATATTACTTCATTAACATTAAATTAACCGTTTGATTAACTACAAACTCCTCCATGTTTAGCGGTGTCATCTCTTCAATGAAGTTGATATCGCCAACGTACACTCTAATGATTGGGCAAGACAGCAAAAACCTTTTAAACAATCGCTTATATCTGAGATTACAAAAGGATATAGAATGTCCACTCTGATCTCGGAACAAGTCCCTTAGTTTTCTTTCCACTAGCTGCTTCGATGTTTTGTAAATGCTAGCCAAGCTCGTAACGACCACCATTACTAATATTGCATGGTCCACCGCTAACACCCCAAACATCATCATGAACGCTACCGGTAATTTGAGATCATGTTTAAAGCAAGCGTACATGCAGAATGATTGAATTAACATGACCGAGACTAGCATCACGGCGATCATGTATTTCGAGTAGATATTTCGGTACGCTGTTGCCAGCACCTGAACCTCTCTGTAGATTTGACCGACGGAACCACTCACTTGCTTTCGAGACGTCATTGTTTCACCCGCAAGCTGAATGTAAGAACGCAGGCAACAACTTTTGATAAGTAGCCCAAGCGAGATATGAAATACACAGCCCATTACGAGGAAACTCCAGTTGAAGTATGACACCGCGACAACGAGTAACTTTTTGGCAATTTCCCCAAGCGTCCAAGTGGCAGGGTATTCTGTCCCAATCTTTCCGCCGCACTGCTCAGTGATCAGCCAATATCCTCCGAGATGAGATGGTAGACAAGGGCTTCGGAACATGTCGATGTGATGAAGGAACGGCGTCATGATTGCCATAATTTCACTAGCCCGTAGGTACAGCTTAACATTGGTCCATGTCGATTGTTTGCCCTTGAGTTCAATAGTTTGTTCATTTTGTTCATTGCCACGACGACGTTCAAACAGAATCATTCCATTGAAGCACGCGACAATTTCAGCTGCCTTTGTGTAAAACACGTAATGACTGTAGCATATGTTAGTGAGGCTGGTGAGCGCAAACAGTGTGTGCAATTTGACGAACAGATTGGCTTGATTCCAGGTCCATACCACTTGCATGTAAACTAGGCAGGCGTATACGTACGCTATCTGCAACCGAAGGCAGTGAATTCGTAAAATCTTGGTGGGCTTCAATTTCAGGATGCAGAGCTTTGGGTTGAACTCAAACGGAATGGTGGAAAGAATGTCGCAGAGTTTTAAATGCCGAATAAGTCGTTCCAGCAGTCCTTCTCTAAACAACATGGTTGTAGCAATAAAGATGGTCCTGTTTCCGTCTTAATTGGGGTCCTAATTTCGTTTGAAATTATTCCTGGTAAGCTTGATTGAGCAGCCTAGAGAGAAATGACAGCAGAAATTCTTTGGTTCGAGTGACTTTTCCCATATGTCCTACTTTTAAAGTGATATATGACTTACTTGTGCGACAAGTAGACAATTTTGCTGAAAATGTAGTAGTGCGTTGAAAATTGCAATTTTCAGAATTGCTTTGGTAAAATGGTATGATACAAGCACTATGACCAACTTGAGCATTTCTCTCAAAACCAAATTAAAAGATTTAGTGTTTCCTCTATCGTTAGATCTGAAAAAGCCATTATAATCGTCAGTTGGCGACACGCCAATAGTGAGCTTAGACACTTAACTCTCATGCAAATCGCTTATCTGATTCAGCATTTTAAAGTGAATTAATGTTGCTGAATTGATGAAGCCCATGTTTTTGTTTCGTGCTAGTATGTAAATAATAACTATCCCAATATACATTCATTATAACCTTTTGCAAACAGGTTTTGAATAGGTATCGTTTAAATCAAGATTTGTACTTAAAATTCTCAGTTGACTTCTTGTATCAATTTTTAACGATCACTGAAACGAATTTCACGCTATTTTTATAGACGTGATCGATTCGTTATGTACAATAGATTTTGTAATCAAACCGCAATAGCAAAGTTTAAAGTAATCGACACGGAACAGGACTACCTTCAGCGTCCCCTAAAGCAATCAGAAGGGCAGTTAATTGGAAAGATATGCCATATCATTCATCCAAGCACGTGCATATGAAATTAAATGAGGCTCATATATGTTCACGACAGAATTTGAAATTTGATGTCGACTGAAAGCTTATAACATAATAACTAACTTAATTGTTTTCGCCAACAAGAGGTCTAATAGCTTAACTGCAGTTCCTCTTTCGTAGAAATTAGAAAATCCAATTGAAATCCGCAGCTCGCAACATGATGGTATCATCAGTGCGTATTCCTTCGTTTCTCGTTTATCCAGCGCCAGATATCCCCTGCGAGTCAATTGAGTTTTCCAAGTTGATATAATCATCCTACTTATTGAATTCGTTCTACCAGGGAAATAATAGCCTATTAACATGACTGCACACATCAGAAAAACCAAATAAACGACTACCACGAAGCCTGTCACCGAGGTGCTGGAGCGTAACTCCTCTGAGTGAATCAAAACCGTCGACAAAGCCATTGAAGTCAACACGATGATTGCTTTATATTCGACCGCCAAATTGACCTGAAAGCAATTGTTTACGATCGCCGTGTAAATTTGAATCCGTCGGAACTGAATGTATCGGAAACGAAAGATGGAGCCTAGTCGGGTCTTTTGAGCGTCATATCGTATATTTGTCCTACGCGTTAGAGCGTTAGAACTGATCACGAAGTACCACGCAAACATGCCGTCAAGCATCACAAATCCCGCCAAAGGAATTATTGTTACGACGGTCAAAATTTCAAACAGGTACATTGTAATCTTCAAAATGTTATTTGTTAATGGAAACGACGACAACATTAGTGGTTCTAAGACGGCTGATATCGGTTCAACCTTTTCGAATAGAACAAGCATCGAGAACATTGTTGGTATTTCTACACTTGATATTGTAGCGTTGATTAAAGCAAACTTTAAGTTAAACGATGACCTATAAGCAAAGCTTGGTTGATATATGGTGTTAAGCGCTTGTACAACGTTTTGATAGTCTCTGCTACAGAACCAAACTACCTTACATCCGAGTTATGAAATACAAACCCAAAAACTGGTAGTTATGATCATGTCTCCATTAATATGTCGGGAATTACTATTAAAGATACTTGAGAAGGAATATTGACTGGAGATATCTAATCAATACTGGCAGTACTCAAAAATACTCAAGTTTCGTAATGTGGTTTGATATTGCGTTGCAACAATAATTTTTTTGTCGGAAGTGCTGAGCAAAAAGTGGATTAAAATTCCCAAGGAGCATTGCCATTATCTTCAGCTGCATATGAATCAGTGGTTTTACGGCGTTATGTTCACATGAAATAGAATTGAGATAGTCCATCTTGATCAGAACTGATAATAACGAATATGGAATGCTGATTGTGTAGAAGGAGACTGATCAAATCGTTGAACGGTAACTCATCCACAAGTTTTGATCCTGGTGTCTACGTAGTTAATTTCATACCATGCAGCCGAACACGTAGATTTTATGATATCGGTTTGTAGTTCAAGTAATAGCTGACTATATTTGTCCAAATATAAGTGGGATTTTGATAATTTACAATTACGATAATTATACTTGTGTATATACATACCAACGCAATCAATATTTTCTGTCGCTAAGCTTTAGATTGACAAATCAGATAAACTATTGAAATAAACTTCGCTTATCTATCATTATTCTGAAAAAGATATTCATGAAATCAAGCTTCACGCCCGCTTATACTACAACCACAGTAACTGGAGCACAAAGTGTAAAATATTTAAATATTCTGTATTTTCGCTTACAAATTGCCTGCCAGGTTGCCACTGACATATTGTCATTAAAACAATGGCCATTGCAGTAAGCCAATTTGACAAGAAACCACCATAATAATCGGTTTGAATATTAGTTAGGTTACATCTATAAAGTTACGGTGCATTAATTTCATATACTATCTGATCAATAAATATGAGCATGTAGCTTGTTGGCTTGCTTTTGCAATAAACATCCCATCCTGTTAAACAAAAAAGGTAATTTAAATTGCACAAACATGGAAAAGGCGGCTGTGTGTTCTCTGTTGAAGTAACAATCCGATAAATTCCACTTGCATCTTAAATATTGTAGGGTTAAATTGGGTATTGGGGTGGTGATGACGCTACCTAAATAACCCGGTTGACCCTATAATGCAACGGATGGACGGTAAACGTTAAAACTTGTTAACCTTACGCTGTCCGGGTACCAGAGGTGGAGGTTCCTTTCCGTAAGCTACGGATAAGTTGGAGGGGGTCGCGAAGGAGGAAGATCACCACACTAGTCCCCTGATGAGCCTTGCTCGGTGCACACGGTGTCAAGGACGCTGCTGTTGCCGGCTTCTCGACACGTTGGACACGGAGGGGGAGAGGATGATGATGACACTTTCGGAAGGATGAGGAAGATGACCACTGACACGGATCTCCGGAGGATGACTACGCCCCTTCACCGACGGTCAGCGAAACGACACACAAGTCCCCAAAAATATGCACAACAAGTCCCCAAAAAAAATAATAATGCACACGCACACGTCCCAAATCAGTATAGTTCCGTTTAGTAATGTCAATTTTATTCACAATGTCTAGTCACTATAATCTTCTAAATTTCACGACTTTATAACTTTTGAAATTATGGGGGAAACTCTCCCCTCTACGACACTTATAGTTTAGGCAAGCCCTGAGGAAGGCACTTTTGCTTTCCTCGGAAAAAAAATCTCACGAGCTCAACTTGTTGTTCTTGTGGCTCTGGGCACTGCTGGAAGAAGAATGTCCAGCTCATCAAAAAAAATATCCTCCTCAATTTTTTTTCCTTGTTCCTTTATGGAACTCAACATGGTACATATAAAATTGCGTTGGCACACTGGCCTTTCTTTTGTGGCTAGTGTGTCCAACAAACTACTTATAATTTTAAATATAAATTTTTATGTGTGTACGTGTGTACACAAAACTTTAAAGAAAAAAGGTGCTGGATGACAGCAGAGTTCTCTATAGAGCTCTTGCTGGTGAGGTCAGATGGCATGACGTGCTCATCTCCTCTGGGCATGATAATATAGTCAACATGAAAGAAAGCGGCGACAGTTCACACCCTGCTTTCTTCCATTATTTTCCTACGTGGCTGTTAAAACGTTACAATTAAATTGTCGTAAGGATTATATTGTCGCTGCGTTCATTTCCATATACACAGCGTATTTTATTTATTTATTTCATTTAGTTACATAATGAATCAGACATTAGGAATTTATCAAAACGTCACTTAAATATTCTGGCGCACATGCCATCAAAATCATAATTAATTAAACATTATAAAGTTGACACTTTGATGGATATATTGCAAATTGTTTAGCGGCATGATGCTGGTTGCAGTAATACTTTACGAAGATTTTCATTTGGTATAAAGTAACATTCTCCAAGTTCCTCTAGTCACACATCGATAAAACACATGGATACTATTTCTGCGCACTACAAACGCGTTACCGTATAACAATGTAATCGGCATACAGGATAGTGTAAATTTACGCATTATACGATTTTCCAGTCCACCGCCCCAATCCGCTTTCTTCCCGAAACTGCTGTCCTTTAACAAACAGTAGCATTCCTATCTTCAGCACTCCTGTCCAAAGCACCAGCAAACCTACGGCAACAATAACTCCCAATATTTTGATTTGACCGTGATATGAGTTCCAGTACCGAAATAGCAAAAAATTAACGTAAATAGAGCAGATCGTATAGGCTGCATTGCACACGATTACATATGGTTCCACAAAGCACAACACGTTAGAGTGTAACAATTGCAGTGACCTGTAAGCCATTAGTAAGTTGTCCTATTGACGCCAGCATGTTACTCGTGAGGTAAGATTTTCTTCCTAGTCTCAGCTCTTGTGTGTAAAGAATAGTGACATAATACCCACATTCAAATGCCGCAAAAGCGTAAGCATACACGTATAATGTATACTATGTACAAAATGTATACTTCGTCAAATGTGACACATAAAAAGCCATATAAAATGTAGATGCAATCCAGGAAGCTGATAGAATTATATTGAAGCAAAACCGGGCATAGTTTTTGAGAGTAAGAGATATTTGTGTCGCCCGTGCATCAAAGCGGAAGGGTAGTCCGGCAACAATTGAAGCAAACTTGATTGCAAAGCTTGTTAGTTTGACCAAGCGGTTGCTGATCATCTTGAGCGGCGTTGTATTTGATGCCCCGAAACTATAATGGTCGATGGTAATTTTAGCTTCCAATCTGCGGAGCACTTGTACAATTACACTTGCCATAAATAAATGCTTTCGTTCCGTAGATATACTGGCAAACGAAAAACGAAGGTGGCCAAAAACAAAATGCTGTAACCCAGTGCTGATTTTGAACGAATGTTTCGCGCTGGTAAGTCGAAATCATTTCAATTATTTAAACGCGTTTTCGTAAGCAAAAGCTTGTGTAATAAAGTATACCGACGAGGCAACTTAGAAAGCGATGGTGGGAATGGCCTATGAAAAAAGCACTTCCTGAATGTCTTAGAAATTCAATATAATTTGCTTTTAAATAGTTATCCTGATTTAACAACGTTTTGTATGCAAAATCAATTTATTGGAGGTCAATGTCAATTATGTAATCCCGTAACTTACGTAAGAAGGAACGCATTTTTAACTGCACTGGATTTTGGAAGAATTTGATTACGTATCCTTACGAAATAGACTGTATAATTGACTTGGCGTTTTCTTCACAAATTATTGGCTTTCTCATATTTGGATGTCTTATACACATCCAGTAACTGCGTCTCCGATTCCAATGCAATAGCAGCACACTCCATAAATGCGCCAAAAGTAAAGCGATTCTGCTATGATGTGAAAATAAGCTAGGGCATCAAAATTCAAAGTTTTCCTCTTCCATGAATTTATTATACTATGTCAAAAATTTATTATGCACATATTTGGTCATACATGGAATTGCCGGTGATGTAATTGACTTATTAGAGAGGTGTTTGCCGAAAGAGTGGAATCTCTGACTCTGTTGGCTTGGACCAACCTCTGGAATGAATCTGCACATGAGAATCCCCAATCATATATCCGCTATTGGTATTCCTAAAGTCTGTTGGAAAGTTCTTGGGTTACCGTAATATTGTTGTAGAACAATTACCAACAAAAATTGAAAATTTCAAATTTATTTCTATGTCGTTGAAAATTTATTAAGACTCAGAGGTAAGCTATTAAATACAATCGGCATATTTTTAGAATAGTGTATGTGTAATCGCTGCCCCTGAACTTAGATATTACACGTACTTTCCTTACCTAATGCTTACATTGGTCGTGTTGCTTGTTTGGTTATCAATGCGATTTAAATGAGTCAAGAGGACTGCATAACATTTCGTATAATAATAAACAGAATTTTAATTCGTATTGTATTTTAAATACCAGCCGCAAATGTCAGGAATTTTCCTAATACATTCGAAATACTATATTTCTATCCTTAATACATATCCATTTTTGAAACATCGCAGCTTTTCTGAGCACCCTTGTGAATCAGCCAATAAAAGCGTGACGTTTATATACATGCATTATGATCATGACACTGACACAACAGGAAAAACTGTTTTGCAACCTTCATTCAAAGGCTTTCTCTTTCCTCACCACGCTCCCGGTGAAATGCAATGGGACTACGACAATTCCAAAATTCTACTAATCACTCCGAAGAAAGAATGGAGTCCCTACAGGCTACATCCACTATTCATTTGGACGGGTGCCTGGATCAATGTCGCAGTCGGATTGATATTTGGCTTCATAATCACACGAAAACATTTTACGCGGATTAACCTAGCCATCCTGATATTCAAGTTGACGTTCGCTACGTCATTCGTAGTCTGTATGTCTGGGTTATCGACATAAGAATGTTGTCATCTCAATACTTAATAATTTCATGGAGGTCTATGACCCTCTTGTTACAGGTATTTATAAATACATATAAAGTTTTCTTTTAAATCTCATAACTAGCTTAAAATAAGAACTAATTCTAACGTAACAGGATTTCGGGACACACTCAAGAAAAGTTTTCACGATCGAACAGCAGAATTCTCTTTACGGAGTGGTTGCAAGCGCATTGATGTTCCCTTCATGATAACATTTGTTTCAGTTTTCGCCGATATGGATGTACTATTTTTAGTCCTGCTTGGCTCTATTGTCATTTTGCATGTTGTATCCCTACCAAGGATTTTCTCGTCGTCCCTACCAAGTTTGGAAATCGTCGTAGACGTTATAATGACTCATCGCCTGAGAGCTAAACTTGCATATACCAGGAGCCGCACAAAACGACACAGAATACTTTTGATGCGGATGCGAGCAATGGCACCCATACGAATCGGGTCTAGGCCCTTTACCCGGGAACCATTTATCCCGGGAGGGTCCTTTTGCCCGGGAGCCATTTTGCCCGGGAGACCTTTTGCCCGGGAGCCCTTTTGCCCGGGATACACTTTTCCCTGGAGACTGTTATCCCGGTAGGCCCTTTCCCCGGAGAACATTTATCCGGGTAGATAGATTAAAGAATGAAAGGGTGTGACATAAGAGATACAGTAATTGCACAAATATTATATTTGTTTTTATTTCACTTGGCTATAATATTTAAAATTTGTATACATAATCTAACACATTTAAATTCGTTTTTTCATTTTCTTATAAATCGCATCTTAAAAATTCTATAATAATTTTTTTTGTCCGAGTATTTCACATACTATATCACATATTCACAAATATATTTAGTTTTCTCGTATATATTTGGTACATTGTCAATTGATTGTTTTAAAAGTAGTCTAGTTTATCATTGTCTAAAATTATGTATTCACATCATATTTATAAAAAATTCTCAAAACGTATAAAATAACACCAGTAATTTCAAAATCATATAAAGGTCATATAAAGCTTTACACTACATATACCAATAACCACCATGGATAAGGTGATCTTTACCCCTTGTACTCTTAACAAATTCTAGCGGCATTGCGAAATAGTAGGTTATCAAAAACGGAAATAATTTCAAATTTGATTTTCAATCAAACTATCAAAACACGAAATCTCAGAAATATGAACTGGTGAGACAACAACTACAGCAACTGGGAGTCAAAGAAGTAATGAAACCTACTGCGGTTTAATTGTTAGAATTTTTAGTGGAAAATTAAAATTTAACAGCATTTCATTACATTGGAGCTTAAGTCATTACATTGGGGCTTAAGTCATTACATTAGAGCTGAAGTCGTTACAGCTTAACTTACATTGGAGCTTATTATTATTATAAGTTATTATATTTAAGCTTAACTAATGTATGCTGACTAACCATGTAAAACTTGGGAAATACCATGTTTAGAATGTATGAAGTTAATTACTTCAGTTGTTAATATTCAAACATATTGTGAAAATATTGTGTATTCGGATTGGAAGACCAGTCATACAATTTAGTCAACACTACATTAAATGCCGTGATATATAATATGCATATGTATATGTATAATGTATTTGCCAGTATTAAAGTATTAACTTTATAGCATGTATCAATATGATGTCATATACTACACATGTCTCCCGGGATAAATGTTCTCCGGGGAAAGGGCCTACCGGGATAACTGTCTCCAGGGATAAGTGTATCCCGGGCAAAAGGGCTCCCGGGCAAAATGGCTCCCGGGCAAAAGGACCCTCCCGGGATAAATGGTTCCCGGGTAAAGGGCCGGTAACGACCTACAACAGTAACATCCAGCTTTACGGCGGCGAAATATTACTTCAGCAGGTCACAGGGAGATGCATACAAAGCATATTTGGGTTAATGTTTTCTTGGCATGAAGCAATTTCTGATTTCACTTCTCCAAAAAAGAATTGTGCAATGTCATGCTCTAATTTATTAGTAGGTCGGTATGTGGGCGTAGAACTTTTTGCAATTCATTCCAGTTCATTTTCATTTATGTATGCATATGTAAAACTTCTTGCTTGTCTATATCTATGCAATTGTTTCGGTATTATGTACGGAATTTACGTGTCCAAATTATCATAATTAATGTCTCCAAACATAAGCAAACAACTCAAGTATGGAAAATATCGATCCCATCTATCCATGATAAACAGAGCCATGTCGTGATATCAGTGATAATGATGATCGTCTTTACTATAAGCATTTAAACTTTGCAGATCCATTCACTTGCGTAAACAAGTATATAGGCTGTAACAGCACATCTGTCATGACTCACCAGCATTTTTGTAATCAATTGGTTCTAATCTGGGTCAATGCTGCTTATCTTCATTCACAAGGAAATTCAATTGACTGATTTCGCTGTAATGGATACCTTTATCTGAAGATTAGCGTACTATATACAAGTTTATATGCTCCTTCTCCGAATTATTTAACATTGTGGCGTGATACACAAAATGAAATACACGTGCACCCATATATGATTACAGAATTTAACTACGCAGTTAAATTATATTTGCTCATATATTCACATAACTCCGTTGAGTCGGGAGCCAATAATTTCTACACTATTAATTTTCTTTTGATTTAATCAATTTAATTTTAAAGTACAAACTTTCTCGTAGAAAGGTGAACAATTTCCTAAAATTGAAACGTTTAGTTTAAAATTGTTTTGGTACAAAATGAATTCCTTTCCGTGTTCTGAAGAGGAGTACTACTACAAGCTGGACAACATCTTGCTCAGTTCTTCCCAGCATCTCCGGAATGTTTTCGAGGCACGATGGAACACTGAAACGGGGGAGGAGTGGATCGACGTGCAGGAGAATGTGCAGCGTTTTTTAAGTGGAGTAGGACGGAACGCTTTCAAGAAAGCAAAATCGTTCGAAAAGACCGCGTTGAAAAGTAAGTGTGTTGAAGAATGGGACATGGCAATAATATGCATGGTGCTTCAGAATTTCGGATGTCCCGAAAAGTACAAAACCGAAAACTCAGCAATATGGCAGCTAAAGTCAATGCGAAACACTTTGGTTCATCACACCACCAAGAAAATTGCGAAGGATGAGTACGAAGAAAAGGCTGAAATTATTCGACATAGTTTACTGGAGCTCGGAATGCAGAAGAAAGATATTTCCGGTCTCATTGAAAAAGCTTGGTTGACATCATCCTTGCAAGCTATGGAACTACTTACTAAATTGGAGGAAAAGGCCAAGCACTTTCTTAACAAAGAAGAAATCCAATCGGCCATCAAATGTTACTCGGACGCCATCGCAATTCCCAGCTTACCACCGCAAAATGTTGCTGCTGCGTACGAGAAACGTGCACAGTGCTTCCTAAAACTGGTCAACGAGCCAAACGGCGACCCCCAAAATTGCCAGCAGGCATTAATTGATGCTGAAAAGGCAATAGCGCTAAACGATTCGTCATGGGTGGCTCACTATCTTGCTGCCCAGTGCCACAAGTTAAAAAACAACCTTGAAAAAGCCATTTACCATTGCCATCGGTCACTATCCATTTCCCCTGGCCAAACACAAGTAAAAGGCCTCCTGGACTCTTGCAAGGTGCTTGCCGCCGACCAAAATATAAACGACCATTTGAATCCGACACAGATGCCAATGAATCTTCAGGAGCGCCTCGCTCATCTATACAACGAAACGGGGATGAAGATGAATGAGGAGAGCTGGCGCAAATTTAAACTTGACAAGGGCCACATCATAAGAGGTCAGGATGATGTTTTTCGTGGTCATCAATATTATGCTGGGTGGAACGTTACGCAAGACTTCAAGGAAGCTGCCAAGTATTACGAACAGGCTGCCCGTGTGAAGAATGCGGAGGGCATGTACAATCTTGCAATGTGCTATCACAATGGGTACGGTGTAACTCAGAATATTCAAACGGCGCTGCGCATATATCGGGAGGTAGCTGAAATGGATCCAGAAACTGGGGTCGCCGAAGCTCAACATTCGATCGGTCTTCTGTACGAAAACGGAATCTCTGTGGAGCAGAGCTACGTTGAGGCAGCAAAATGGTACAGGAGAGCAATGGAAAATGGTGTCAATCATTCAGCCAACAATCTGGCGATACTTTATGCATTTGGTAAAGGAATGCCTCAAGACATGAAAATGGCAGAGTTGTGCTGGAAGGAAGCTGTAAATTTGGGAGACCCCAATGCACCGGCGTCTCTGATGGCATATTATATTAATCAAATGGAACCCGACAGGGCATTGGCCATGATTAGAATTGGTAAGGAAATGGGTAATAACGTACTCACCAAGCTATCTGATGACCAGATCAAAGAAATATTGGTCGATGCAAAATCATTCAGACAGGCGGAGGAATCCGCTGTTATCCAATTCGAAAGGGCCAATAATTTACAAACGAAAGGCTTAACATTTAAGGAGAGACTGAGACGGGAAATGAGCAGCAAATGTCAAAAATTTGCAGAGCTATTCAAGATAACTAAGCATGTTTTGCAGCCATATGTTGGACAGAGTGACAGTTGGGGTGGAAAAGCGCAGAAAATTACGTTGAATATGTTAATTGCCATCCAAGAAAAAGCAAATGAGGGCTCAGAGACAGCACAGAGAATTTCGGATACCATAACACATTCCTCTAAACTTGAGTTACATTTAAAGGCGGGACATTACATCACAGAAGAAGAGAAGATGGAGATTATTAACTTAGCATACACCTGCGCCACACTGGAGCCACATTTATTGTGGATGACTATAGAACCGCGACAGCTGCTTACGGAGATTGTTGAGCAATTGTTTGGCGAGTGCAGTGAAAAGACGGGAGAGGCTGACATGAAAGTTCGGCTGTGCTATGCTCAGTTTGTGTTAGATAAATCATTGAAATCGGAGGACATGTACGACATCGAGTTGCTGAAAGAAGGCATTAAACGATACCCGGATAATTTGAACTACTACGACCGCATTGTTAGTGTCCTTGGAAATAAGCAAAAATACAAGGAGGGAATATATTTTGCTGAAGATGCTTTGAAAAAGTTTCCTAATAATCCTGACCTTTTGTACGGCCGTGCAGTTCACATGCGATTGGATCGACCCGACACTAATGATAATAATATTTATCCCGAATGCAAGGCGGCATACGAAGAATTTTTGAAGCATGCGCCCCGTGACCACAGAAAAGTTCCTGAGGCCTTCTACCAAATCAGTTCTCTTTATTTAGAAGATACAAGGGATGTAGATCGGCAACTGATAACTACATGCAAAGAAATGGAACTGACGAGAGAATACTATCGACGCGGTCAGGAAGCTGAAAGAGACCAGCTGCCTTGCTACTTGCCCTATGGAGAGTCACGGGTGAAATATTCTGTCACAAAAGTTCTGGAATTGCTTGACACAGTAGAAGAAACGGACCTTTCCGCGAATTCCAGTATTCATCTCGAGATTCCAAAAAGAGTGATAGAGAGAAAGGCATATCTTAATAGCCCCACAAGAAAAAGATTGGTGCTTCACCACCGAAAGCACCTGAAGAATATAAATGAATATGAGCGGAAGTCGCAGCAACTGGGGAAGGATGGATTACTTACAACAAGAGTTCCCAAATTGAACCAGACAACAGTGAAAAAGATGTCGACCGTGACACCCATTACCCTACTGGAAATGAATCCAACTAAAGATCACATTTACAAAAACAGGATTCTCGATCTCACTATTATTGACGATCTAACTTTGCTCTCTTCCATACATTTAATTGCTGAGGACGATAACGGGGATGTAACTCGACTGTACATTTACAACGTCGCAAGGAATAAAAAAGCGCTGGTAAATTTTCGACCCGGTTGTCGCGTCGCCATTATAAATCCTTACATGAGGATAGGAGCCGAGGATATAACGAATGGAATCAGAGTCGATGACCCAAGATGTATTGTGTACTTGAAGAAAGTTGAAAACATGTGTAGATTCTGTGGCGACGACGGCGCTTCTGGAAAATGCTCCCTTTGTAAGCGGCCATATTGTTCGAGAGAGTGTCAGAGGCTGGACTGGAAAGAGTTCAAACACCAGCTCATTTGCTCGCTAGAGTAATAGAATTTACGAATGTTAAGTATTTTTTACAATACTTAACATTTTTTTGTTTTATTTGGTCGTAATTGGAAAGCGTGGCAATGCGCTTTAACATTATGTTCATGAATGTAATAATGTAATGACAACACAATTTAATAGGCAAGTATTTATTGTGCATCGTAGAAAAAATAAGTTGCTCGTAAATTCAATTAATTTGCTCGGAAATCTGATTTTTTCCGAGGAAATTCCAATGCCTGAATTTGCTCAGAAAATGATGGAAAATTCACGGCATTTGGACTTAGAATATTTTTTACGCGTGACATCACCAAAATTATAATATAATTTTCATAATTAAATTACTATCAGGTAAGTAGAACCGAAGTGTTGTTTGAACTTATTGTCATGGGTCTGACTCGAACAACATTCAAATGTAGATTTTGTCAATTTGAGCAAAGTATTTATATAGTAATTCCTGTTGACGTAATCGCAGATTAGACAGATAAGTTGGACAAAGAGGACTATACTACATAGACAGTCGTATTTACCCTTGATAATATTTGTCACGTTAGACATATCCTTGGTATGATGCTCCTATTCTTAGGCTAGTTGACAGCCATTATTAGTGTAGGTCCGACATCCTATGACAAGCATTTAACTTAAACTATGTTATTTGAAAGGTTTTGGCGAATATTGTTTACGAGTTATAGCACCCATTATAATACAATATAATACAGCAAATGACAATCAAGTAAGTGCAACCGAAATTTATTATTCTGTCATACGCCTGACTCAAATACATTCGAATGTGTCTTTTTAAAATCTGGATATTTACATAATACATTATGTAGATTCCGAACCGAGACTTAAAGACGTGAGTTTAGGAGGATGTGCTTGTAAACACTTTAAAAAGGCAAATGAAGACCTCATTTTAGTTTATAAAATAGACGTTGTTTAAAAAATGTTGATTGTTACCTGATCCTCCGTAGATGATATTCAACTTAAATTGATTTATAGACAAGAAGGAAATGCCAAACACTGTTCCAGATATATGTTGATTTTAGGTTGTTCAGGCCATTTGTGGCACCATGCTTGGTAAGCTTGTATTCAATTTATCTGTTAACGGTTCCTAAAATGACCTTGGATTGTCTACAAGAAAACTATCTATTCTCGCATATAGTAGCCAATATTTGACCACCAAATAATTAATAATTTTAATTATTGATAGAAATTTAATTATAGAAATTATATTATAATGGGTGATGTCACACCAAAAAAATATTCCAAGTCCAAATTCCGTGAATTTTCCATCATTTTCCGAGCAAATTCAGGCATTTGAATTTCCTCGGAAAAAATCAGATTTCCGAGCAAATTAATTGAATTTACGAGCAACTTATTTTTTCAACGATGCACAATAAAATATTTCCGAATTAAAACAACCAGAAATATATTCATGAGGCGATTATGTAGATTTTGGATAAGATTGCAAGAAAATGGCGCAATTAACATATTGTAAAAATTTTGAGGATTGCAATGAGAGTTAGAAAGAAATTGTAGGCTTATGTTAGCGGTGAAGATTAATCTTTTGTGAAATATATTGGGAAGATCTTACATATATTTGACATATTTAACTTATCAGGTATTATTACTAACAAACGGAAACAGGCGATTCTGCTGAGACAAAGTGTCAATTTTTAACATAAAATAATTCAGGAGAGGATATAATTCAGAATTTTAGCAGGTCTGTATTTTTTATCAAAAATACAAAAACTGGAGATATTTCCATCGAACCGTTTCGACAGTTTTAGCTTCTATACTAGCCCAGTTTTCAATAGGCGACTTGATTTGAAGTTGGAATGCGTTTTATGGCTATTCAATGAGAAAAATGAAAAAACAATTAAATATTAATATTTAGAACTGAATATAGGTGAACATATTACTTACCGGTTTAGAATTAAGAAAACTTGGCTTTAATAGCCGTTTATACAGGCATGTATGTGATGTCAAGTAAACGACGATGGAATAAAACTAATGTATAAATACACTCAAATAATTCCCCTTGACAAAAACATTTATTTAAAAAAGCAAAAGGAAAAACAGCTTCTACGTTGAACACAAAGCGAAAAATATGTATTTGTCCACCCATTTACTTCAGTATCGAATTTCTCTTAAAACATTTTAATTTAGAATTTTTCCTGCACAATCTGTCAGTTGAGAACGGAAGTATTTCGGACAGTGCCACTCTGTCGTTCAAGCTAGTAGTTTTTTTTAAATATACATAACTGCAACAATAATGGGGTTTTCCGAAGCTTTCAAGTCCCTGCAAAAATACTACCAAAAAATTCTCTCTTTCCCCATCTACTACGACCACAACTCGGACTCCCTTACCATTCATCCAAAACTGGCTTCCGGCAAAAGATGTTCAAGATCTTTACCAATTTGGGTGCTAGTCGTCATGCAGGTTGTGCTATTTTACGTCTACTTCCTTCGTGGTCTGTTTCTGTTGCTAACTTCGGAAAAGGGAAGTCTATCCAAACATCCCATTCAAGCCATGTCCTATCTGATTGTCAATACCGCCGCCACACAGTTCCTGCTGACTGTGTACACGATAGAAAGACATGGCCACTTCACCATTCGCACTTGCAGCGAAATTCTGGAGTTTGATGACAATTTCCCAAAATATTCTCGACTCTCCGAGGAGATATTACAGGAAGTGGTCTCCTACGGAATTGCTGCGGCTCTGCATTTGGTCCCCGTAATGGTTGCTGTCGGCTCCTTCATCCTCTCATTCGACCCAATCAATACCGAATTCGCCGGAATTGGCCCGGAAATTCCTAGGCGAATATTCGCCTCCACTTATTACTTCCTGGAAGCAACTCTCGGAACAGCCGTAACCGCATCATTCCTCCTGCTCATAATATCATGCTGCTACATTTTCGAAAAGTACACCAAGCTCAATCTGGAATGGAGCAGGGGACTACAAAAACGGCACAAAAATAGCATACTGGACAAAATTTTGGTGAGAATATTCGGAAACGTGTACAGAAAAATGCATCGAAAAGTCATACCGGGAGCCAATAATGACGGTAATACTAAGCCAGGCCAATCTCGGTTTTCAATGTCCAAACGGTTTCAATTCTACCGAAACTTGCATAACCAGCTATACCTAATGATTTAGGCGAGCAATGATAACGTCAAGATATTGATTCCCGGAATGACAACGGTTGGAATCATTCTCTGCATTGCCTTCAACTACTGCGCAATCAGACTATCTACAGTGGAGAGAATAAGATTGCTGATAATGGGCTGAGATATTGTCGGAGCTGCCATTTATGGAGTCATCTTGTTCTTGTGTCATCACGCTGCATTGCCAATGGTATATTCCAGTGAGGCTATTATGTATTGGAAGGGAAGACTGGAAAGAAGGAACGGGCAGGAAATGAGGGAGCTGAAGGGGATGCGGCCGCTGGGATTTTGGATGGGGAGCTTTTTTGCTGTGGAAAAGCGGTTGGCCTTGGATATCTTGGTTTTGGAGTGGTGCTTGACTACACCATTACTCTTTTGCTATGGTAGTACTAAGTGAGTCATGGTATTAAAAATGAAAATATTGATTTTGTTTGAATATGCACAATTTCAAGTTTAAACTGAAGTTGGCTCTGTATAAAGTAATATGTTAGATAAATAAGACATAACAACACAAATCTATGCATAGAAAGACGAGCGCCTGTGTTTTCCAAAATTCATTGATTATCAACTTTTATATGGATTATTTTGGATATTCGCACTCAGCAAAACATGTATATTAATATTATATATTTTGAGCATATAGAACTTTGCAATTCGTTGGTATGATTTACTTTTAAATTGGTATCTTCAATACATTAAAATATTGCTCAAAAAGGAAGTGAAGGGGACCATAAGGAAGTGTACGGACTGCGTCGGGCAAGACAAAACGTTTATAATACGATGACGAGAGTCCCTTCTTAACCAAATCCATGGTAAAAATATCATGTTTTCTACTTTGTATAGCCTTGTAATTGACATCAAATGATGCAATAGTTTCAATAACTTTCTCATAATGTTCAAACTCAATCTGCCTTTGCAGTGCTGCTCCGGGCACACCTTTACCCTTCTTTACATCCCGAATAAGATAGGACTTGTCTCCAAAAGTATTTTCAGTCATTTTACCTTGAACCTCTTCATAATACCTGTACATATACATCTTAGGTTTGACAAAAATAAAGTGACTAATCACTTTTCCTGCCGCCTCTTCCTTCATGTAACCTAGCCTACGTAAGTTTTTACGTGAATAATACTTTGCAAATGTCCCCTTCTCTGGGAAATTACTCATATCAAACCATTCGTCTTCATGTTCCTTCATATCATCAAAAACGTTACCCTTCTTATCCCCGTACTGTATAGCCATCATTACAGAGTCGGTGTCTGCTCCAAGAACCCACAACTTATTACCTCCAGTTCCCCATTTCTTCTGTGCAAACTCATAAAAGTACTCATAATAAATCTTTTTGCTTTCATCTAAAGTAGTGCATGCAATGTAGAGTGGCTTGTCTAGGTAAACGGACACTGTTTTGAAGCTAACTATAGCCAGATCTGTATCTCCTTCCAAGATAATAACTCTTGCCACATTGGGCTTGCTAAGATACCTCAAAGCTTCCTTCTTGTTACGAATTAACTTAAACTGTCGGCGAAGCCTAACATTCTCCCCTGCTTTACCAAAGACGACATTGTTGGCCAACTTCCACCAGTTTTGTTCAACTTTGGTAGGCGCATCCTGCCTAAATTTTGTCAGTTTGTGAATGTACTTGGCAAATACATCCTTCTGAGTAAACTTTAGTGCCTTGTGCACCTCTGTAACAATTAACCCAATCTTGCAGTAATACTGAAGAACCCTGTAATGAACTATATAATTCTTCCTAGGCAGATAGTCGGCTACCAGTCTTTCAATTTCAAAAACAGACTCGCTTTCGTTAAGTTGGTGATGACAATCGGTCTGGTAGTCTGATATTTCAGACTTTTTGATGTTCCTGCGATACGGAGCAGGGGTAAGACCTTTAAACTTTTCATGTGAAGCTGGATCATTGGGAAATTCCAATGTAACTTCATAGAAGTAACCCTTGCTACCGGCTTCAGGAGTCTCCATGATAAAGTCTGCCTTCCTAGCTTTCATCTCCTCAAACTCTTTACCTTCTACCCACTCAAAATCACTCACGGGAAGGTGCGATACCAAAGCTGTCGGGTAGAGATTATTTAAATCTTGGTATGTGATGTAAGAGGTGGGCTGTGTTGCATCATAATCAGGAAGATACTGATTATTTGCCTTAAATGCCCTAAGATCCCCGCCTACTGCCATCCCACCCCTTTTTGACAGCTCCAACCATACAAACATGGTCGGATCTTTTATGTAATCAAGCTTGCATTTCGTGTCTTTTAAACAGCAATCGAAACTCAGCTGAGGTAGGGAAAAGTTGTGAGCTGGATCAATACCAAAATTTTTAAAAAACAGTTTCCTCATCTTTAAGAAACAATCTGCCAAAATCAAAACATCGGCAAGGACATAAATCTCTGTGTACTCTCTAAGAGTCTTGACACCTAGCTCCTTCCAAACCTTTTGTGCGTGATCGTAATCTTTCTGAGAACATGGTGTATCATTTAAGTCATTGTAAAATGCTTCAATGGGTGGGAGGGATGTCTCGTCATACTTTTCTATGCTGGAAAAAAAGGTGTAGGGGTATATACCTTTTTGTAACAGTAAATCGACCTTTTCTGGATCGTTATAACGTTCCATAAAGTATTCTTTCGTCTTGGGCATGTCTTTGTCTAAAGTCTGTGCTACCGAACCCAAACTACACTGAAAGAACTTCATAGAGTCCAAGATTAGCAAGTTTTTGTTGAGACGAATGGCAGTAAACTTTTCTGCACTGCCACCAATCAACTCTACGTCTTTCACTAAAGCCTCGGAGGCTGCCTTGATAATGAAATGGCTGTCATACCCAGATAGGTTATGAATATAGCATGGAATTGTAAAATCAACTTTTGCATTCAAGTTGTGAGCTCCACATGCGTATCCCAAGAATCTATACGGAGGAAGATGCTCGTGATGCCTATGGCAATAACCTGGGTCAACAGGCTCTTCACAGAAATAACATGGTGGTCTCGGGTCATTCTTAGTTAATTTGGGAACATTTTTCAAATGCTGTTTTGCATTAGCAACTGCTTCTTTTTGCCACTGTTCCTGAATCTGTACGTACTTTTCGGTAACTCCTAACATTTGCTGAATCATGCGACCAGCAGCCTTTACATTATTCTCCTCATCCTCCTTGGTAATTACGTAATGCTCAAGCTCAACCCTGTTATCATCCTGATCAAAAACAGCAAAACCGTATGCCCTATCCTTGTGCTCTGCAATCTTTTGAGAATTACCATTCCTATTTGCTGGAGGAATAGGAACGACTAAACTCTCAAAGTCGGCAGTCATGATGAAAGGCTTCTTTACACAGTTCTTCCACTTTGTAAACTCGAGATGATCTCCGTTAGGAAACCTAGTTCGCTGCTTCCCTAATGCTGCGCAATATTTAACATGTTCTTTGTACGTTTTTGGACCTAAATGCTGAAGGCAATACCTGCAGACATCCTTAGCATTCTGGTTGCTTGGAGACTTCATGAAACCATTTAAATTGGTGATCAGACAGTAATGACCATTCTCACCTTCCTGAACTAATAACAAGTCAATAACAAACTTTTTCTCCTCTTTGCAAACCTTCAGCGTGGAAACATGACTCTTAAACTTGTTAAAGGCATCAATTGCCTTCCTGTAATTCCTACTAGCCTCGTGTCTATCATTATGGTACAAAACATCAATACCTATATCATCCCTATCATCGTCAAAGTCACGTGGTGCAGAAGGAGGACCCTCCATAAATGACTCCTCACTAAAGTCAGATATCTGAGAACTGTTATCTTCTTCAGCCTCTGAGGCAAAGAAGTTTTGTACTCGAACCTCTGGTTCAGCTTGGGGACTGTCAGACTCTTCCTCTGGAAAGGCTTCTGGGTTCTCATCATAGCAGAAAATGTTAATACCAATATCTGGGTTATTCTCCTCAAAATAGTCTACCAACTTCAAGTCTACAAAACCATTCATACCCTTAAAATTAACCTCTGTGTCTGTACCTGGAATCTTTACAGCACCCCTATAATCTTTACGCTTCTTGTCTTCATACCGTTTGTAGTGTATCAACGTTTTCAACTTGATACTACGTTCTTTTTCAATCTCATGCATAGTACATGCAGCAATAATACACCGTTTAAAATACTTGTTCCCTTCACTGGGAACATTTTGCAGGGTGAACCATCGTTTTCAGAGTTCTTCTGGTAACTCGGTTAGAACACCACCACCACCAAACCTTCTAATCTCATAAACCATCATTTTCAGAGCGCTGACTCTCTCAAGAATCCAGCCACTACCTAATTGTTCAAACTCTTCTACCCTTACTGCATGGTGGTCACTAGCCAAGTTGAAGGCTAGATCAGCTACTCTATCATTTTCAACAGTAATACTGAAACTTTCCATGTGAGGAAAGATGTGCCTTACTCCAGTACCCTCTTCCCTATAAAATTGACCAACTAGGTCAAACTGAACTCTGTAGTTACGAAACTCTCTAAGTAAATTTCTCATTACATGCTGTACCTGATCCCTTACTCTATTGTACAACTCATCTACATCACGAGTACTCACGTCATCCAAATCTACCTCATACACTCGTAAAGCCCGTTCAAATAACTCGTTACTTAATTCAAACCTGAGTGGTTCTTGGACACCTTGCCCTACTTGAATATGTTCATTAACAAAACGTGTGCGATGATCATCCAGTAAATGTCTGACAATCTCCTCGCGGTTGTTGTACTTGGTGCGGCAAATGGTACAGGTTAAATCACCAAAGTCGCCGTGGTAGGAAGGCCGCTGTCGCTTTGCTGGAGGGGGATCTGAAACATACATTGATAATTTAGTTAATATTTGTTTAGTTAGTATATTTAGTAATAATATAGTTAAAGAACTGACAAACAAATACGAAAGGTAAAGAGAAATACCTATATCGTGGCTTGGTCCTGGTTGTGGAGAAGGCATAGCATGGCTTGGTCCTGGTTGGGGAGATGGAGGAGAAGCTGGCTCAATGTTCATGGGTTGGTTATTTTGCACAGGTTGTGAATCCTGTTGAGGTGCCATGTCGGGGATACCTATAAAATATAGTTTATGGTTATAATAATAAATGTTAGATAGTTGATTATAATTAGAAACAAGTTTTGCAAAAAAATTACAAATTTTGGCAAAAATAACGTACCTCTATGCAATTCTGCAAGTTCGCGATACTGTTGGGAAGTTAGGTTGATGTCAGCTAACGGATCCGATGGATCTAAATAAACAATACACTTTGTGTTAAAACCCGAGCTTACAAGCTATTCCCACCTACTACTCAAAAACTACTGAAAACCATGCTATATCCACTACTACTCATTAATATGATAGTGGATAAGAATACTGACAAAAAAATATACCTGGAAATGGAGTTGGGCATTCACAGTCACGGTATTTACATTTACCGCAGACTTCCAAAGGATGACCATCAACGTAGTGGTCAGCATAATCCTTTGGTGTAGATGACCAATAATGACATAAATCGCATTTAAGTGCATTATTATACTCCATATTAAAATGTGGATGGTTGCTATGTGCTCTAAGCATATGCAGATGTAGCCTGTCCCATGTCTGGAACACTACACCACATATCCAGCATGGCTTGAAATTATCCATTTTGAAATTTTGGAAAAAAGCTTCAAAATCTCATACAAAATATCATAAGCAAATCGCAATAAGAAAATGCAGGAGAAAAAATACGAGATAAATGCAGCAGCAGCAAAGATTGATCCGATCAGAGCAAAGTTTGGAGCAGGAACGAATGAAATTTCATGTCAAAATAAGCTCCGTTATTTTTGGTTGATGAAATTCATCGGTTACGTTTGCTCATTCATAAATGTGTGTAAAAAAAGTCGTATGAAAGCACGTTGAAAATACAACGGTAAAAATCAGTTCGTTATTGCTGTGAAAGAAAGGGGTAAGGCTCTAAGCGAACGAAAAACATCTGCTCTTTGTTGTGGTGGCGGAGCAAACGTTCTGCCTTAAAGGGTTGTGGTGGAAGAGGAGAGAAGATAGCTATACTGGAGTAAAGGGACTCTCTGCTGTAAAGCAGAGATCCCTTGGAACACATATAATAGGTACGAGACTAACAAATAACGTTCGTTGGTGATGCCTGCTTTCCCCTATAAATATATGTTCCTATATGTACTTGTTGGTAGGAGGCGGGTGGTAATAACAACAATAATATATGTGGAGGTGGTAACAATGACGACGACGACAATATTTGGACGTTGCAGTAATAATGCCAACAATGATATGTACTTGTCATAATAAGGACGACGACGACGGTTTGCAAGTATACATACGTATACGTATAGGGATATGCATCCCCTATTTCTCCCTAACGTTTTTTAAGGCTGACGAAATCCGCGCAGCTGCACCTCCCACTCCTCCTCAAGTGCCTCTTGAGATTTTTAAGACTACCTGTTGACCCCACCACTACTGTCAATATTTTGGATAAAAACGTAATGTAGCTTTTCCCTTACCCCGATGATACTTAATTATAGTTTGACTTTTGTATCATGTTTGTTCAGATTATTTGCTTCGGAATGATTGAGATGTTACCGGGAATGTCGCTCATGGTCGTGTTTTTCGCATCCGCCATCGACATGTTTGACAGCATGGGAATAAATGATCCAGCAATGGAAATATACAAGGCTGACGCCTTTTACAAGTTTACTATTGTTTTTCCAATGGAAAAGCCTGAGTGAATACCGTGGTATGTCTCTATCGTCAATAATTCCGTGGCTGTTCTCACAGTTGTCAATATCCTCCAGATGTTGATGGCTTACTTCCTATTGGTTGGGACTGACAGTGTAAGATTTCAAATATATTGGATTAAAATTTTGTTAGTCACGTAAGCTATAATTTACTTCATTTTTGTGAATAATATTCGTAGGACACTAAGCCTATACGTCGGTTGCAGTCGGTAAAATGTTGGCGCTATATCACTGCCATCTTCATAATAACGGATTTCTTGACATTGGCTCTGATGGCTCAGAACCGTTTGTTTCCAGCATTTTACATATGTGGACTCGCGGCTATCTGGTTTCGTGTCTTATTTCTGTGGCTGACGCAAGGCTACAAGGAGAGTATCGAGCAGGAAATGGTCATCAGTTTAACTGATATTATCATTCCTAAGGATAGTGAGACAGATAAAGATTCTGTTAGTTCCACAGCCGAATGAAAGCAATAATAGTACTCATCGAGGTGTGTGGATTAATTACATAAATTCGGTTAAAGGTGTGTAACATTTTTGATTTGATAGGATATTTAAGTATTTACGAAATACGATTTGTTACTCAAAAGTTATTAAAAATTTTCTGACTGTAGAGCTATCAAGCACGTACGGAAAAGATTCCCCACTTTTGTTATTCAAGAACTGCATATGTACAGTTAAATTATGTCCAGTTAGAAATGAGCACGGAGTATTAATGACGCGATTGAAAATATTTTCTGTTAGTTTTGCTAACGAATGACCATATTTGTAGTATGTTTGAAATATAGATATATAGAATTAATGAGGCAAATATTTGTGTTTGGAAGTAAATTACGCAAGCTGTGCGAGTTTAATTGACTGATTGGCGTATGCGTTGTTAATGGAAGGAAATACGCTTCTTCACTTGTTTAGCTGCTTCATATAATGATTCAATGTTAAGTGAAGCAGCGTTTATTTCGGTAAATACTTCACACTTCACTTCATGCTTTGCAGGGTGACACACAAGTACTTTCTCAACATTTACAATCCAAATGACACGGTTCCACAGTAAAGAATTCTGCATGAGTTATGTCAAACTAAATAATAAATTCAGAATAAAGTGACATCTTTATTGAATGTTCGTACTCGTATTATAATGGCATTATTAAGGTTATAATGTAATTCACTTGTACAATTAAAGGCTTAACAATTCCATTACATGTAGCTTCGGAATGGTACGAAATATTGGCTTCAGTTTAACCAAGCTAGAACCTATGTTTTTATTCAGAAAATTGAAAATTAAATCTTCAATTTTGAAGGTAAATGTGTAGAGGAAACCGAACCACGAACGCCGCGATACATCCACCAACGAAATGGCCGCATATTTGCATGCCAAATTCAAGAAGTTGCAACAATATACACCCAGATACCAGGAAACCATACAAAACGAATACTACTTTAACGTGCTTCAATTGTATGTACATTTCTTCATCCTCAGCACTTACCATATACTTCCCTTTAATCACCTGACCACTATAAGTATATAAATTATAGGTGCTGCTAAAGCTTCCAATCTTACTTGAATTTGTAATGAACCCTTGCTGTTGTATCCAGGTAAGTCCATCCTCAAGCCTTTTGTAGAGTCCACTCTCAGTAAATGCGGCCATCATAGCTCCAAATGTATCAAAAATGTACGGTTTGGGATCTGCCAACCAAATGAAGTTGCTGATGACGAAATCCGATTTGATTTTATCTGGGATAATCCTTCTTCCAGCGAATACTTGAAATAGCGGCACAAGATAGCGTGAGCTCTGGGCATTTAGCTGCTTGACATTGTAAAATACTGCAAATCTGTCGTCACTTGTACATTTCTGAGGCATCCTACTCCAAACGACGCATTGATCATATCCCAGAAAACCACGTCCGAATTTAAGGGTTACGTTCTTAAGAATGGACGTAACCAAACGCATTGATAGCGGCGTTGTCCTAAGCTGCATCAGGTTATGCATGTTTTGTTTCCCGTCGTCCAACTGTTGAAAAATAGCATGAAGGCGCTTCAGTAGAGGTTTATCCATAAATGTTGCACCCACAAATGCCGACATTTTCCCAAAAACGTGCTCAATTATTTCCGGTATATCCTTTGGTTCTGGAGATTTGGTCAAGTTCGTCGTCATGCCGGAAAGGTAAAGATTTCGAAATAGAAGCGTACCGAAAAGCCATAGAGAAAATATGCCCACATTTGCTCTGCTTTTTAAACCGCGCATTTCTGCATCGCCTTGCTCCAACAATACGGAATAGACCCAATAAATCCATCTCAATACACCGCCCCCGGAATCCATCGCTAGAAGACCGGCTAAAACGGCGAATGTAGCAGCAAATATGATTCTGGCTTCAATAGGGAACGGAGATACGAGACTAGTAATAAATGATTCTTTTACAGTCCCTTTTCGTCCCCTACTCTCATCTCTGGCCAGCACAATAGAAAAACGTAAAATATCTGATACTGTGCCATATGGCAATACGGATGCAATTATATATGGACTTGTCAAAAACGGTTTGGTTATAATGTAGCCTCCAGTTCTATACAGTTGAACAGATGAACCCAAGTTTTGGAAATGCTCTGAGCTGACATTCTGCCAAATTCTAAATAATACCCTTACACACGCTACCAAATTTTCCATAAGGATTTCCGTAGTACCATTCGTTTTTGCCTTTTCGATGACGTCGTTGCATTGCCGACCCAAATGTGCCGAATTCCCGTACCCATTCTTAGCAACATCGATCCCAAAGTCACCCAATTTCTGTCGTTCACCAGCTTTCTTCAACCGCAAATACAATTCAGCCTCATTTGAAACCAGAAGCGATGACAGTTTCTGCAATGTCACCATTCGAGTTATACCGCTAGTGTACCAACCCACCCGTTTTACAAAATTTGATTTGTCACAAGTAAAGCATCCTACATACAAATCTGTTAACGTATTAAAGGCTGTCCAGCCTGGCCAACAATTTCTGCTATCCATCATCTCAACAAGCAATTTCGAATTCCGTAGAATTGGGGGCAGGGTCAGGTAGAACTCAAGGTCACCACATTCAAGTCTGGGAGATATCATTAGAAATATCAGAACAAAGTCTGGGGAAACATTTGTCACGTCGGTCATGTAAACAGATGTTGACATCCAGATTGGTGTTATCGTTATGGATGTTACGTCCACATAAGTGGATCCTGTTCGAGTTCGGCTTCCCGAATCATCACCAGTTGGTTCCACAGCTATTGGTTTTGGCGTGACCCTGATATGAAACGTACAAGTCAAGTGATATTTGATCGGGCTTAGAATTTTCGAAATGTTTGTTATAGCGACAAGATCGATAATAAATTCGGGCCGACCATGTATACTCGGGAAGGTGGAACGTGACTGGGCAAGAGTGTCATAATCAATTAGATATGTTTGGCTTCTGTTTTTAGCGACATGTTCTAACGTATCATTCTCGAATGAAAAATAAAATGTACACGACAAATTTTCAAAATATTTCAACGCTTTGGAATCTCTTTGGGATGCAGGGAACAAATTGTCGATACTCGTGCCAGAAATGGAAATATCTGGCAAACAAACAGTAAAGGAAACGATAAATATGACAATATTCCACATGTTTTGCTTAGTAACTTTTATTATGCTGGGAATGGACTTGAAAATATAGTTATTGCGTGCTTGGTGATGCAGACAGTTCAATAAATTTTTATCCACAGGCCAACTCCAAGTTGATATTACACTTTTGTGTTCGACCATGTCTAACGAGTGCGAATTAGCTCGACTTAAGCATGTAGTAATGAAATGTAAATTATGCTGGTAAGATAAATACACGTTAAGTGTGGAGATGGAAGGAAAAGAGCTCATACATTGAATAAGTAGATGTTGGCTTAGAAAGTTTGATTATTTTTAGATGAATAAGACGCTCGGCTTTTATAATATTAATATGTTAATGTAAATAGAGAAAACAAAATTGCACTCCACTTTGTCGTTAAATGATTAAAGTTAAAGGAGTAGTAGTTGCTTGCCATTATTACTAAAGTGGGCAATAAATAATTTTATACATTGCAAAAAATAACGTCACAATTAAATAAAATTACTATACAAACATTTACTTTACGGAAATCCTTCGAATGGAACAAAAATAATTAAAGCGTTCAAGAAAATAAGGTCGATCCTCTCTACGTGTCAGAGTTCATTCCGATATGATTGGTTTCCTTGGTTCTAAGGTGAATAAATTGCTTACAACTGTAGTGTCGTGTAACTTCTTGTCTCCAATTGGACAATATATTCTGACACAAGTGGTAAGCAGACGTAAAATAGCAAAGAAAATCCCGACACATTTTCTGCCAAAGCCGAAATATGACCAAACTGCTTTCCAATAAAAAGATAGCCATCCCAATTGCCTGGCCTATCAGAAAGAGAACAAATATGAGTAACGAATTTCCTTTCAAAGAAGGTCTCGTTGGAGCATAATGCTCCACATCCTGATTTTTGTATTGAGCCAGATATCTGATCCACCATTCCATTATTCCAGACTCCTTGATCCCTTTCACTCGTCGCACAATCAATGGCGGAACTATGTAATCAAAATCAAACGAGTAGAAACTTTTAAGGAACTTCTCTTTGCCAATATGAACAAGTTTACGGATGACGGGTATCTCTGTTTCTTGCGACAGTTTCTCTTTAGCCATGTGTTTAATCTTATATGCTGTATGCTGTTGCAATATCCACGCCACCTTGTCGCACTGGACAATGGTATCCACCACCAGAGCTGTCTGCCTCATCCAGAATTCATGTTCAACCGTTTCCTCGTATCCTTTATTCCAACTATATGTATCCTTGTTGGCGATAAATTTCGTCTGAAACAATACGGAAGTATTAACAAGAATCTCGAGAAGGAAGTCTCCAGTACGGGGATGTAGCTGTGAGTTGTCTAGTATATCTGCTTCTGTAGTGTTATCCTCCAACTCCACTTCCGATCCTCTTTTCGACATTTCCGACCAACCGTTAAACACAAGTTCACCTAGAGAATGAACGGAATGGTCTTCAATCGTGACTTCCGGCGCCCACCAAGCTCCCAATTTTCTCTTCCAAAGCTCAATACTAGTAACAACTGTGTACAATGCAAAATCGTCTTGTTTAAGTTGAGAGTAATTATTGTACGTCAAAGGTTTCCTTGGCGTGACAATGTTGTACATGTTGTTGCTCTTATATGCATTGCTGAGAACAAGAGCAGCCAAAAGGAATCCGCAGGCCGTCAACTTTGCTGCTCCCAATCTGAGTTGATGATTATTGTATGGATCCCCCCTTTCCAGAGACACTTTAATCATTGACTCAATGAAGCATACGCTACTTGAAAATCCACTGTTAAAAGTAATGTGCGTGTGAAAACTTGCCAGAAATATGGTAACTGAAATGACGAGAAGCCATATAGTTCCATCATAAATATTCACCAGCTCGTGAAAGGGAAGACGTGAGGTGCCTCTCTCGCCGCAAGTAATAAATTGAAGTGCATCGAAGCTACTTTCGATGTTCATCTCATATGCTTGGGGATATCGATGCGACCACAAACCTGCTGCTAATGTTACCTCACTTTCAAAGTGGATTTTTGGTGACTCTAATTTTCCGTTAACGCAAACTCCGCCAAAGGTAAAGTTTCTCATTATTTCCATCCAAACGTGCGCTTGAGCATGTGAGACCTTATCCGGAATACCGTCCCCAGGAATATTTACAAGTTGCTTGTGGTGGGAAATACGGTTATCACATGACATCATGTTGCGTTCGAAGCCGTTACCATGTCTCCTCTCTCTGCCGTTGTAAAGGTCCCAAAGTATCATTTCGTTGGCGAATGGATAGCTTAAGGATATAAGTACGCTAATTGACGCAAAATGTTTCTTCTCTATTTTTGTCGATACATATTTTGTATTCTTGTATAATTCTTTATCCGTGCTCGGATAGCCACATGTTAAGCAGTGGACCTCAGCTTGGGATATTGTTGAGATTGGTCCCGATACCTGGCATGTCATTTTGTCCATTTCAAGGCTAATAAAAATTGATATGGCCACATGTGGTCCGTGGGTCGGGGTGAACGTATGTTTTAAATAAAACATATGATTACGATCTTGTAACTCCGACTTGTCGTTCAATTTGTTGTAGACGATTACGCATATCGAGGGTACTGTGGACGCTACCACAGCATCAATATGTTCTATGCTATAACCTCTGTGATTAAAATAACTATAACCTGTACCAAAATGCAACACCTCCATTGACGACATTAAGATTGGTAGTATCATGTGAATCTCGCACTGCCAAGGTTTTGTGTGCAGTGGAAACAACTCTCTTTCTAACAAACAGGCTACTAGGTTGTCCGTTCGAGTCACTTTATCGACAAATGTAGAGTTTGGACAACCGTGTTTCCTTCCATCTGGATTTCGAAGTATCAGAGGAAACTTTACTGCTGGAATATCCACCTCCATAGAATTATCTATAAAAGTTAGACAACGATGTTGAGGAATTACAACTAGATACTCGTCCAAGTTGGTTATGATTGGAGACAGACTGCGATTTGCTTCAGCAAGAAAATATGAGTCTTCATCATCTGTGGAATTTGCCGGTTGGCACAAGTCGATATTTATGGCACTCACCCTGACTGGCACCAGCGTTGAATTTGAAAGAACTGGGTTTAAAGAGAAGCGTACTTGTTTGGCTGTAGTCTGGGTCGAAATACCGGTGGCAACATCCGTCTTAGAGGTATCCTGAGGAAAATACCAGTGCTGAGAATATACATTACTAGAAACAGTCCAATTGACAGAAGATAGAGTCACAACACTTCCAGAAGATACGTTGAAAATGTAAAGGGCAAGCACTGGAAGCAAATATGTGAGCATCTTGATATTTTACTCCTTCCTATAGTACATCACAAATAAACTGAGTCTGTTCTTTATCCAAATTTGCCTTAATAACGCCCTAGTTTATGACTATTCGACGTTAAAGGTTTTTAGGAAACAAATCCAGTTCGTTTGGAATCCATCACTTTGAAGTTTCGAGGCCAAGGGGAAATGAGTCAAGTCGTTACTAAGCTATTCGCAAGCGATGTGTCAAAATATGCATGTATGTTCACATAGCATTCGACACGTGCCTTAAATATTCCTAGATGACAGACAACTAAATCACTTAAAATGTTCTACATACTTTGATGTACATATATTCATGGAAATGAAAATCATTCAAGCAAAGAAAAATGCAAACTAAGACGGGTAGTGTTTCCTACAACCTACCGCTCAAATTTGGGGGCAAAACGTTTTGAAACTGAAAGTGATGTTGTCGTTTGAAACCCATGAGATGGTGTAAAGTACAAACAATTTTTATGAGACTGACGACCATCTCAAACATTTACTTTATTTTAGTACCTCAACACTAGCTTGTACTCATGTATAGTAGTTCTCATACATAGTCATGAATACCCTGTTTGTTTTCTGGTCTATTGGAAGGAAAATACTTACTACATATCCTACCACTGAAATTAAAACCCAATAACATTTAACATATTCGCTCCAAGTTTCGTTTAGCGGTTCCGTTCGACAAACTGATAGTATCACCTTACGAATTGGATCGTGGGTACTTTGGATTAGAGTTACAAAAGAGTTCTTGAAGGCTAGCATTCATTAGCTGATTAAATGCAATAAGTCTGATGGAAGTTTTCTCAGTTGTCCATGTTTCTTAGTATCATGTATTAATGTTGTTTGCAGGGATCTTCTCATCTTCTCTTCATACTTTAAAAATCCATGGTCATGCTTCTGATGTTTGTTAAGAATGCGAGCAAACAAAAATTAAACAACGGTGGCTATGGCCCAATTGTGCTTGTGTGGTTGCGTACAAAATGCATGGTGTTCGGTTAAATTAAGTAAATTTCAATGATTTGTGAAATTCAAAATGAATGAAAACCGGATCCAACCAATACATGGTAATCTTCAATCCCAAAAGTTTGGTGCGATGGAAAAATGAAGAATTGAGCTTTTCATATCGTTCTCATCTGCGTGATGCTCAAACCTCGATTGTATTTTTACTTGCTTGTTGGGGCTTGTAGGGCTGTGACCCTTTTTGGGTCTTCCCATGCCACATACCTGTTTGCGACTACTGACATAGACACCTGTGGTAAATAGATGCGGTATGTATGTATCTATGCATATTTGAAAGGGAGTTACATTAATAGTAAATTCTCGCGCCGCAAAAACACAGCAACAAATCAGATGTAGTGCTTCCTTGAAATAATTAATTTTAAGTTATCTGGCATGGGTAGAGTCGGGCATATTTACCCGTGTACCCGCGGGTAGCGGGTACCCGCCCGTACCTGCGGGTACGGGCGGGTACGGGTATGATAAATTCAAGTGTGCGGGTACCCGCGGGTACCCGTCACGAAAAAAATGTCAAAATTGTGTCGATTTTAGCGGGAAATTCTGTAAATTTACCCGCTTTGAGTCAAATAAACGTTAAATTTTAACTAACAATTGACTATATCTGAGAATGTAGGCACCAAAAAGTAATGAAAAAGGCGCTTTCGTCACATTTGTGTTTGTTTTTGGCTAAAATTTAACGTTTTCTTTTATATAAATCATGTATTATACATAAATTTCTTGACTGCGGGTACCCGCTGGAACCCGCAGGCGGGTACGGGCGGGTACGGTATAAGCCGATGCGGGTACGGGCCGGGTACGGGTACACTTTTTTGAGGCTATGCCCGACTCTACATGGGAGTATTTAATCTGTGTTTTCATGTTAACCAGTGATGTATGCATGAGTTTTGGAAACAAGTGTCAATTTGAGCTTCATCCGCACGGCGAAAGTAATTTGTAGTTATGCAAGCGAAATAATCAGAAAAATAAATAATTTTCGGATATGATATAAGCGAACTCTCATACAAGACAAATATTTTCTTTCGCGCTTAATTACAGAATATCAATTTTATTAATTATGCAATTCATGTATGAGGTAATTATTTCTAGTATAAAAAAGTGTGAAAGTCAATTGGACACTTTCAAAAGTGGTTTTCTGAGCTATATAATAGCTGGGAGAAGCAAAGGTTCTAAAACAATGTAAACTCTACATGTAACGTGAAATTACAACTTTTGTCTTAAGAAGGCAAATAAACTTTATTTGTATGATCAATTGGAAAAGTACAGCTCGGTATTTTCGGGAACATTCAGCGGAATTGCCAGGTGTATCCCGCGTTGATACCCCAGTTTGGAGCACCCTGCAGAAAATATAAAATTGTAATTATAACTTTCTAAAATTCTTTAACATCTATCAATGTGCATTCAACTTACACGGCCAAACGGGGTTGCATAGTGAGCACCCGCATTAAACCGGTGATCCCCAACACTGTGCTCCCAGCCATAGTTTACTCCGACAGCGGGTCTACCTGAATTTGCGGGAATTATCCCATGTCCTGCATTCACACCGATAGTATGAATACCGTTGTCAGTCTGCGTAATTCATTGAAAATATTTGGAGCATACAATTTCATGGAAATTTAAGCGAAATTGAAAGCTGAAGCTGAAGCTATGAGAAAGTTCAAATTGGACAATAAGTGTGTCAGCGTTTCAGAGCGGTCAGCCAATTTCACTGAATTTCCACTGATCACGTTTTAGATAAATATTAGAGACGCTCACTGAAGTAAACGAGAGGTCGCGCGGTCGTCCATGCAACTGTAACATCAATGATTTATAATTTTAACAACAACCTAGTTTCATGTGACCGAACGTGACGAAAATGTTGTTTGTTCCTTAGTTGCGGCTATATCTGTTGGAGTACTCGGAGCTCCAGCACCGTATCCCGGTGATAGATTCCCTGTAGCAACTTGGGACAATGGGAACTTGGAAGCTGATCTTGATTTTGAAAAACAACAGGCAGCACTGAGAGCCGTTCAGCCTACTTTCCAGCAAAGTAATCTACTTTCCAGCAAAGTAATCTACTTTCCAGCAAAGTAATCTACTTTCCAGCAAAGTAATCTACTTTCCAGCAAAGTAATCTACTTTCCAGCAAAGTAATCTACTTTCCAGCAAAGTAATCTACTTTCCAGCAAAGTAATCTACTTTCCAGCAAAGCAATCTACTTTCCAGCAAAGTAATCTACTTTCCAGCAAAGTAATCTACTTTCCAGCAAAGCAATCTACTTTCCAGCAAAGTAATCTACTTTCCAGCAAAGTAATCTACTTTCCAGCAAAGTAATCTACTTTCCAGCAAAGTAATCTACTTTCCAGCAAAGTAATCTACTTTCCAGCAAATTAATCTACTTTCCAGCAAGCTAATCTATTTTCCAGCAATGTAATCTATTTTCCAGCAAAATAATCTACTTTCCAGCAAAGTAATCTACTTTCCAGCAAAGCAATCTACTTTCCAGCAAAGTAATCTACTTTCCAGCAAAGTAATCTACTTTCCAACAAAGTAATCTACTTTCCAGCAAAGCAATCTACTTTCCAGCAAAGTAATCTACTTTCCAGCAAAGTAATCTACTTTCCAGCAAAGTAATCTACTTTCCAGCAAAGTAATCTACTTTCCAGCAAAGTAATCTACTTTCCAGCAAAGCAATCTACTTTCCAGCAAAGTAATCTACTTTCCAGCAAATTAATCTACTTTCCAGCAAGCTAATCTATTTTCCAGCAATGTAATCTATTTTCCAGCAAAGTAATCTACTTTCCAGCAATGAAATTTACTTTCCAACTAACTAATCTACTTTCCAGCAAAGTAATCTACTTTCCAGCAAAGTAATCTACTTTCCAGCAAAGTAATCTACTTTCCAGCAAAGCAATCTATTTTCCAGCAAAGTAATCTACTTTCCAGCAAGCTAATCTATTTTCCAGCAATGTAATCTATTTTCCAGCAAAGTAATCTACTTTCCAGCAATGAAATTTACTTTTCATTAAACTAATCTACTTTCCAGCAAAGTAATCTACTTTCCAGCAAAGTAATCTACTTTCCAGCAAAGAAATCTACTTTCCAGCAATGAAATTTACTTTCCAGCAAACTAGTCTACTTTCCAGCAAAGTAATCTACTTTCCAGCAAAGTAATCTACTTTCCAGCAAAGTAATCTACTTTCCAGCAAAGTAATCTACTTTCCAGCAAAGTAATCTACTTTCCAGCAAAGCAATCTATTTTCCAGCAAAGTAATCTACTTTCCAGCAAGCTAATCTATTTTCCAGCAATGTAATCTATTTTCCAGCAAAGTAATCTACTTTCCAGCAAAGCAATCTACTTTCCAGCAAAGTAATCTACTTTCCAGCAAGCTAATCTATTTTCCAGCAATGTAATCTACTTTCCAGCAAAGTAATCTACTTTCCAGCAAAGTAATCTACTTTCCAGCAAACTAATCTACTTTCCAGCAAAGTAATCTACTTTCCAGCAAAGTAATCTACTTTCCAGCAAAGTAATCTACTTTCCAGCAAAGTAATCTACTTTCCAGCAAAGTAATCTACTTTCCAGCAAAGCAATATATTTTCCAGCAAAGTAATCTACTTTCCAGCAAGCTAATCTATTTTCCAGCAATGTAATCTACTTTCCAGCAAAGTAATCTACTTTCCAGCAATGAAATTTACTTTCCAGCAAACTAATCTACTTTCCAGCAAGCTAATCTATTTCCAGCAATGTAATCTATTTTCCAGCAAAGTAATCTACTTTCCAGCAATGAAATTTACTTTCCAGCAAACTAATCTACTTTCCAGCAAAGTAATCTACTTTCCAGCAAAGTAATCTACTTTCCAGCAAAGTAATCTACTTTCCAGCAAAGTAATCTACTTTCCAGCAAAGTAATCTACTTTCCAGCAAAGTAATCTACTTTCCAGCAAAGTAATCTACTTTCCAGCAAAGTAATCTACTTTCCAGCAAAGTAATCTACTTTCCAGCAAAGTAATCTACTTTCCAGCAACGTAATCTACTTTCCAGCAAAGTAATCTACTTTCCAGCAATGAAATTTACTTTCCAGCAAAGTAATCTACTTTCCAGCAAAGTAATCTACTTTCCAGCAAAGTAATCTACTTTCCAGCAAAGAAATCTACTTTCCAGCAAAGTAATCTACTTTCCAGCAAAGTAATCTACTTTCCAGCAAAGTAATCTACTTTCCAGCAAAGTAATCTACTTTCCAGCAAAGTAATCTACTTTCCAGCAAAGTAATCTACTTTCCAGCAAAGTAATCTACTTTCCAGCAACGTAATCTACTTTCCAGCAAAGTAATCTACTTTCCAGCAATGAAATTTACTTTCCAGCAAAGTAATCTACTTTCCAGCAAAGAAATCTACTTTCCAGCAATGAAATTTACTTTCCAGCAAACTAGTCTACTTTCCAGCAAAGTAATCTACTTTCCAGCAAAGTAATCTACTTTCCAGCAAAGTAATCTACTTTCCAGCAAAGTAATCTACTTTCCAGCAATGAAATTTACTTTCCAGCAAACTAATCTACTTTCCAGCAAAGTAATCTACTTTCCAGCAATGAAATTTACTTTCCAGCAAAGTAATGTACTTTCCAGCAAAGTAATCTACTTTCCAGCAAAGCAATCTACTTGCCAGCAAAGTAATCTACTTTCCAGCAAAGTAATCTACTTTATAGCAATGAAATTTACTTTCCAGCAAACTAACCTACTTTCCAGCAAAGTAATCTACTTTCCAGCAATGAAATTTACTTTCCAGCAAAGTAATCTACTTTCCAGCAAAGTAATCTACTTTCCAGCAAAGTAATCTACTTTCCAGCAAAGTAATCTACTTTCCAGCAAAGTAATCTACTTTCCAGCAAATTAATCTACTTTCCAGCAAGCTAATCTATTTTCCAGCAATGTAATCTACTTTCCAGCAAAGTAATCTACTTTCCAGCAAAGTAATCTACTTTCCAGCAAAGTAATCTACTTTCCAGCAAAGTAATCTACTTTCCAGCAAAGTAATCTACTTTCCAGCAAAGTAATCTACTTTCCAGCAAAGCAATCTACTTTCCAGCAAAGTAATCTACTTTCCAGCAAAGTAATCTACTTTCCAGCAAAGTAATCTACTTTCCAGCAAAGTAATCTACTTTCCAGCAAAGTAATCTACTTTCCAGCAAAGTAATCTACTTTCCAGCAAAGTAATCTACTTTCCAGCAAATTAATCTACTTTCCAGCAAATTAATCTACTTTCCAGCAAGCTAATCTATTTTCCAGCAATGTAATCTATTTTCCAGCAAAGTAATCTACTTTCCAGCAATGAAATTTACTTTCCAACTAACTAATCTACTTTCCAGCAAAGTAATCTACTTTCCAGCAAAGTAATCTACTTTCCAGCAAAGTAATCTACTTTCCAGCAAAGCAATCTATTTTCCAGCAAAGTAATCTACTTTCCAGCAAGCTAATCTATTTTCCAGCAAGCTAATCTATTTTCCAGCAATGTAATCTATTTTCCAGCAAAGTAATCTACTTTCCAGCAATGAAATTTACTTTCCAACAAACTAATCTACTTTCCAGCAAAGTAATCTACTTTCCAGCAAAGTAATCTACTTTCCAGCAAAGAAATCTACTTTCCAGCAATGAAATTTACTTTCCAGCAAACTAGTCTACTTTCCAGCAAAGTAATCTACTTTCCAGCAAAGTAATCTACTTTCCAGCAAAGTAATCTACTTTCCAGCAAAGTAATCTACTTTCCAGCAAAGTAATCTACTTTCCAGCAATGAAATTTACTTTCCAGCAAAGTAATGTACTTTCCAGCAAAGTAATCTACTTTCCAGCAAAGCAATCTACTTGCCAGCAAAGTAATCTACTTTCCAGCAAAGTAATCTACTTTATAGCAATGAAATTTACTTTCCAGCAAACTAACCTACTTTCCAGCAAAGTAATCTACTTTCCAGCAATGAAATTTACTTTCCAGCAAAGTAATCTACTTTCCAGCAAAGTAATCTACTTTCCAGCAAAGTAATCTACTTTCCAGCAAAGTAATCTACTTTCCAGCAAAGTAATCTACTTTCCAGCAAATTAATCTACTTTCCAGCAAGCTAATCTATTTTCCAGCAATGTAATCTACTTTCCAGCAAAATAATCTACTTTCCAGCAAAGTAATCTACTTTCCAGCAAAGTAATCTACTTTCCAGCAAAGTAATCTACTTTCCAGCAAAG
>CM023203.3:3013202-3089676 GCA_004115045.4 Sinella curviseta
CTACAGCATATTAAATTTCGCCACTTTAGCTAAATCCGTTCCAAGGTTGCGTTTTATCCACTATATCTTGTCAGAACGTAATATGTGGTGTATGCTATTTTTGATGATGTTGATGTTGGTAGTTTCCCTAACGCTGACATTAATTTAATTAGGTAGCTAGCTTACTTTTATCCCCAGCGTCAGGTCAGGTCAACAGCGGATAGACACACTTCTTTTCCGGTCACTGTCCAGCAGACAACGCTTCAGTAGTAGTAGTAGTAATTAGATGATGATGAGTAATTAAGCAGTAACACACACACAAAAGTTATCAGGGAATGAATCAACTTTAACTTTTTATTTAATGCATATATTTTTTATGCAAACAGATAGGCACATAGGTAAGTATATTTTTTAACTGTCCATATCTCCTTCCACCACACAACAATAACACAAAACAATTTTTCGAAAAACCTAAAGACGCTTCTTTCCACTCCGCTCTCCTTCCTTCCTACTCCGATGCTTGCTCAAACAATACTAATCGCTTGCCTCTTCTTTTCCTTTCCTTCTTCCTATCTATCTCTATATATTTTTGACAACTCACTTTGTCAACAAACTACACCTGACTATATCCTTCCTATGTTGGTTACCAAACTAACCATTCAAATGTTCGCTCCCTTCTTACTTACTTTGTTAAAATTTCTGACGGGACTAGCGTCCCTACTTCTCACAATCTACGCCTATCTACATGCAAACTTTAGAATTGGGGGTTTCGGATATTACCAATCATTGTGCAAACTTTATAAGATTCTCAATGACGGAGGCATTGTTTTCGAACTTTCGAGACTCGAGAGCAGCTAAACTAGAAGTTCCATTATGGCAATATTTTTTATTTCATCCAACAAATTTCATTCCTCTAGGCGCTAGTCATTTTAGTTTGATTTCGCACTATAACGAAAAGCATTACACCTCTTGAATATGCAAATCCTTTTATATTGTTGCCATTGATTTGGTTGCTAATCCAAGTTAGGGGGTAATCGTGAGCTTCGCTCACGAAAGAGCGTTTCCTCGCTTCCCTCGGTCTGAGGTGCAAAAATGTACATACGATAGCATTGGACAGAACACTGTGGAGCTCCTTACATTATAGGTTCATGATATACATGTAGTCGCTAGCATCGCAGATTATATTAAAATCAAGTCGCAGAGGCGCAATAGTTTATAGGTTGGTATCTATCTGTTTGCTACTACCATGCGATATTAATCAGGTACGTAGAAGAGCAAAGCCAACCAAGACGTTTGTTGCGAAAACAATTCAAACGCGTGTGACGTATACACACCTGCGAAACAGTACGACGACAACCCAGAATATGTTTAAAACTAATCAAATGTTAAGGCGTATGTAAATCGACGCCCTATATTATATAAGAACGCGATACCTGAAGGATATACGGAGGATAAAGGAGCCAGGTTTTCAATACAGACTGTCAGAAAACGACAAACCCATCGGAATGTGATTACGTCCGAAGCTGCATTTAGGTTCAATGTATAGAAATAAATGTAAATATTAGCCAATAATATTTGCAAAAACAGCCAAAATATTAAACTGCAATTCAAACCACATTTTATATTTGTCATAATTTTTGGAAAAAACCATCAAAAATGCTGCACAAGCATTTGCTTCTATTTGGAATGATATGCCAAATCGCCAGTTCTCTTGGAAGTATCTTGGTGCGATGGGATAAGAAGAATACCCAGTTGAAGCTTTGCAGCAAATTTGAATCCTCTCATAATATAAAAAAGAAATGGTTTCTAGCAATGGTCTGCGCCGCAATGTTTCCTCTTCAAGGTATCTACAAATTCACAGCTGTTACTGTGGCTCAAGTGCAGTGGCTAGAGATACTTCTTCTAGCAATAGCTATACTTGCAGCGCTCTGGATTCTGCCATATGTTCACTCATGCAGATTGAACGCGTCCGTCATATGCCAATACGTAAACGGCCTACTACACTTTACACATTATTTTCCCGAGTACAAAAAATGCAGTCAGAAAAAGTTGTCCGGAGTTGAAAAATTAAATATCAGTTTTGCCTACATGATATCTGCAACGTGTGTATCCGTCCCATTTCAATTCGTTTGGGGATTACATTGGACGGCTCCCTGATCTCTGATCGGATATTGGGCTCTTTTTGAATGTTCCGAAATATGCTATCAGAAATCGGTTTTACTTTTCATAACCGGAAACTTGGCCAAAATCGGAATATTTTTGTTCAACCACGTAATATGGGCGTTTGCTGCCAATACCGCCATGTTTGCGGATTCTGGAATAATGGTGCTCTCCACGATGACGTTGACAGGACTTGTGGAAATGTTTGAAAATCATAATTCTTGTATCATACCAGATGGATTACAATTAATAAAATGCTTAAAATCTTTAGGTTTCTAGAACGCAGTGTCGGCAAAACGTCGACGCCATTTCAAATTACGTTGCAGTACCGAACGCTTCAGGTCCTTGGAAAATTGATGAACGATGTGCAGCAGAAGGTATTGGTAACTAATTTGATAATCGGATGCGTTCTCTTGAAGTCCATGTCCTCAATAATTCTTGTTAGGACACCGGTGAATGGAGACACTTTGATCCTTTTCGTGCTGTTCTTAATGTTTTTCGTGGACAGCACTTTGCTCATTGTTTCTGTGTTAGGTGGCATGGCTCAAGTTAATACAGAGTCAGTAAAGACATTCCAGCAGTTGCGAGAACATTTGGCCACCATTCCTGGTCGACATGAAATCAGAGAGCGGAGACGAATTTACAATAGCTGTTATTTGATTAAGGTTAGGTTTGGCTTGCTTAATTTTGTTGAAAAGGTTACACCACTGGTTATCATTGATTTTGCAAATGACCTAACGCTTCAGCTAATGCTAGTTAGTCGATATTAAATACGCATGGCAACATACTAATATGTTGGGTTGTAGATGGACATTCATGAATATATCGAAAAATGTATAGTATACTAACAGTAAGATCTTTGATTTAAGGAATTGAATACAAAAAACGTATTGCCGAGAATGGCATATTTCGTATATGTAATCCTGCAAAATTCTCGAGTATTCCAGTCATGTAAATTAATTTGCAATGCTAGCCCATAATCATACTTTGCAAACAATGAAAAATATTAATATGCTAGTTCTGTTTTTTATAGAAAAAGGCAAAATTCAAATTCCTGTAGTTTGGAGAACAGGAAACTCAGTAATGACTGAATAGTATGACAACCAAAATTCATCATTTGTCATCTATGTATTCTCCTTCAAAATTGGATAAAAACGCGAATCTTATTACCTTTAATATATGCCTAAGTAATTTTTCGACATGAGTTGTCATGTTGCTGCATCATGTTCTATTTACGGCCATACCTGAAGAAATATATTTATATAAATGTAAAAATAAATGCTCTATATTTGATTCCTTGGAGTGCTGTATAACTTTCATTACTACCACCAAAGAGTTAAATACCTATACATATCTACCATTACCTACCTAATTTATTTTCGTAACACATTCATAGTCAAAAACACTGCCACATAAGTTATGAAAATATTGGCCGACAAATTTCGTCTGTTTCTAATGTACTATTTAGTTAATATTATAAGTCTAGCCGCACAGTAGATACTATAACATTTCATCTGCAAATAAGATTCGCCAAATTGTAAAATTCCAACTCGGGCACACCAAATGTACTCACAACCCGTTTGGCACAGTCCACTTCGCAAAGCGTTGAAAGAAGTATCTAGAAAATTCGTGTTGGAGTTTGATACAACCTTCGAAGAATCCAGTTCACAGAAATATTACAACTGAGTTTTGAGAAAATAACGGAGCGTGAGGAATAACGTCTGCTCAACATGCATTCCCGTATCGACAACATAAAAATCTATCATTCTATATTTAAGTATCATACACTAATATTCAATCAAAGTGAAATCATGCAAACAAATTTCAATATCTCCTACTTTTTTTTGATTAGTGCTTTCCACTCGGTAGTCATATTATTACGAATAAAATATAGGTAAAGCAACGAGTGTTTTTTTGACTTTTATTTAAAAAGCCTCCGACGTTTCGATCTATTCTGAGATCCTCTTCAGGGAAATTATTAGAACAAAATGAAAAAGTAACAATCGTAATATTGTGTACATATTTTTATGCTGTAAAAATTAGTAATAATTTTAGGTTGAACATTTGAAAACATTAATAATTAGCAACGTATCTATGGCGGAGTTTTTATGATCTCGAAAAAGAAGTCGTTGTAACAAACAGGAAGGTATTTCTTAGCCAGTTCAGTCTTCCTGTTCATGAGTGGTTGGTTTTCTTTCTGTGCCTTCTGAATGTAGATGGATTCTTTGATGAGTCGGGGATATAGTCTTGTTTCTTCGCTTATAATTTTAGTTGAGTTCCAGAGAATTTTATGTTCATCTTCATCACTATCAATATTATTCCAGACATGTTCTGAAACAGCCGAACGATTGGTGTCACCGACAGTAGTAGCGTGTTGGTGTTCTCGGATCCTTTCTTGTATGTCTCGACCAGTTTGTCCAATGTAAGAAGTCCCACACGTGCACGAAATAACGTAAACACCACATTTTAAGCATTTTGGTTTATCTTTATGTGTGGTCACGATTTCTGACATTCGTTGGAAAGGTATATATCCAATAGGGTTCCCCAGTTTTCGTCGTATCAATCTTGCTGTCTTTTCAGTTAATCCTTTAATGTATGGCAAGATGACCCGTGGTTTATCTTCTTGCGTTGGTGGTGACCCGTTTTCAAAAGTTTTAATAACACGTTGAATTTGCTTTTGTGCCCATTTTAAGGGGTAGCTATTTTTCTTCACCAAAACATGTTCGATATGTTTAATTTCATCTGTAATGAATTCGGGACTACAAATTTTCAGTGCCATTTGGACCAGCGTATTGACCACTGTAATTTTGTGCGCTTGAGGGTGAAGGTTTTTTTTTTGTTTTTTTCTACTTTTGTTTCTACTGCCCCGAAGGAAAAGTTATACCTACCCTGAAGCTCATGTGTTGAAGAATGACCTGTTCGAACGATACCGTGGAAGTTGTAAAGAACGTACAGTTCTATCATATTATTATTTTAGCATTATGATTTGTACTGAAGTTATGAATCTTATTCTATTATAACGCTGCATTTGGTCTTGTCTTTATTTTTATGTACCAAGTGACATCTTACAACTATCATCATAATGAATTCAATGTAATGGGTGGAGCACGGCACAATGCCGTCTGCGCTGTAGTTTTTAAGACAATATTTGTACACATACTTACATACCTACAATTCTTACTAGTTACAAGATGATTGTGCGTTTTAGGCATGGTTGATTATTGACACTAAATGGTAAATATTCTGTAAGCCTGCTAAAAAGGTAACTTTCCATGAGAGAATGTTCTCGTACGTTCTAAGAGTCCACGCTTTTTAGTGAACTGTCATTGAACCTAAATTGGTAAAAAATAAGCCATAAAACACAATTGTAACTTTGTATCGTTGCCCATTCTTCAAACTCTCTTCAAGCAGCCACATTCAGCCATCTCTCTGGCTTTTGACTCTGTATTTTATTTATCAGTAAATTGAAGTAAAATGAATTGTGACTTTGGAAATAAATATTTTATCAGTTTTTAATTACAAGAATTTTAACATGACCTTCTTTACCACTGCAATTATTCAGTGATCATTTTACCTCATGACAAAGAGTAATTGGCTTAAACCAATTTGGTCCTTCTATAGAGCTATTTCAAAAACCTACATTACACATTAACTTTTCTTCAGTGAGTCAACTTTCTCACAAACAGAAGTATTGGTAAACCGCATCATTACATTAAAATAAATATAACGTTGCCCTAATGGGCTTACAGAAAAATAGTGGAGTCAAGTGGAGTTTCATCGGATTTACATGCTGACGTAAATAGTTCACGAATGACGTGTTCGTATGTATGTGTTTAAGTGTTCTACGATAATTGCCCTTTTTGTGAAGGTACTGATGTTACACGAAAGAGTTCAATTCAATCCGATTATCATTTCGCCGGGCTACTTTTTTGTTCTGAACAGAAAAACAATGACTTCGGTAATTGTCGTGTAACCTTATTCCTCCACATGCGAATATTCATAATGGATACTTAATGTATTAATATTTTCAATATTTGTATTTGTTTCAGATGGCAGGACTGATTAAGACATATCTTATTGTCTTCCTTCAATTTCGAAATGACTAATTAGCACATTACACTTTGTGGTTTTGATAACAAATGACAACGGAACATATTAAATTACATCGATTGTTACTGCGGTGCCTGTTCTGCTAATATTTTGTGTTAATTCCATATGGATACAAAGAAACATTGCAGGCGTGTATGACATTATTAGATTGGTGACATAATGCCATAAATATGAACAGAAATGAGCCCTACAGTTGATTAGAAACGTAGAGTTACAGTTCACAGTAATGCGGAAAATGTTATGACTCCGTACCGGACGAGCTAAGGAACTCACAAAGTTTGAAATTACAATCCACATTAAAACTACCTGAGTGTCCATTCACAAAATTAATTAATTTCCGTCTTTCCTTAATTGTTGTGCGTATTGACTGGCATCTGAGCATTGGGTTACCATAGGAATTTTTGTACAGACAACAGGGTGGCTGAAACATCTTCCAGGCTCAAATCTAAGTGAACTGACAAGTTGTGAGAAAGGGAAGCACGAAATTGTACACCTGTGAATAGCAGCTCTACGATCACATTTGTTAAATTCCCTGACATTTCACCTGATACTATTATTATATTCTAAACAGGAAAATTGCTTTATTCTCTCAATGACACACAATGCTCTGGTGAAAGTAAAGATTTTGAGCATACAAACCTTTATGTATGTATTTACAAACATATAATTTACAATTAGTCGTATTTCGTCTGTCAGTAGAGCCGTAGACGCCATTTAAGTACAATTATATGCCTCGCGATCATTATTTGTGTTCATGCACTTATTTGGTTTTATTAGAACGAAGTTGTGTGCTGTTTCAGGGTTGAAGAATTCCAAATGAGAATTTCAGATAAATACCAGTCAACTACAATCAATCCGACATGCGTTTTCAATATTGTTTGTGACACCACCAATATTGTTCGTGTTCACACGAGTGATCCATTTAATGTCAAATAGTGTAGTCTAAGCATATCGATGAAAGCTAGCTTCTAAAAAGGACCTTATAACCTGCACATAAGGTCTGGGCCATGGAGCGGACAGTTTCGAAATGGGTGACATTTAAAAGCTCATCATTAATAGACCAAAAGTGCTGCTGGGCACGAGTCCCTAAGTGCTTGTGCAAGAGCTGTATTGGGGTCAAAGGTCTAAAATGAATGCATACGAATCGGAGTTAAGGTATATTAATGTTAACATAAGTGGGAACGGAGTGCTCGGACAGTTACGGGTCAACCACCGATCGAAAGCCCATGAAACGACGCGTAAGCTGTAGTCTTGCTTGAGCAACCATACTACTGTGCATGGCTGTGATATACATACATATAGTAGATACATATTGCCATTCTGAGCAAACCAAGTAAGTTGGAAAAAAGAACCAATCCCACGGTAAAAGGTAATATCAAGCCTATTGTAAAGGGTTATATCAAGCCTATGCTAAAGAGTAATTTCAAGCTTATAGTAAAGTGGAATACCAAACAAGCACATGCCCAGACCTCATTTGTAGGTTAAAAGGTCCTTTATAATTTCGCATGTATTGAAGGCTTAATAAGCGCTGTGTTGAAGTCGAAAATGGAAAGCTATGCTTCTTGCAATTTGAAACACTGATGCATTGTCTGCAATAATGTTGCCATCTGAATAAACATGTTATAAATATTTTGTTCAAGACAATCATTCGTACTAATAATCGTCGTTCATGTTTATCATTTTTTAAGAACGTCAGTCCGGCACATGGCTAATATAATTGTTCATTAAAACGGTATGAGAAATACCACTCCCATTATTGGTCAAACATTGGTGCATTTCCTAGCCGCCAATTACTTATTTTCAACGATGGCATGTTATAAATTGGCATTTAATGTTGACTAGATGTTCGTTTACACGTGGGCTATTTTGTCTAAACTGTCCATAATTCTTTAAATACTTTGCTCAGGGTTACTATGCCAAATAGTCAAGACAGAGAAAGCTGTTAAAGTCTAATGATGTTTTTCAAGTAATTTCCACATTTCAAGTGAAACCAATTGTCATGGACACTTTTCTGCAATTCCTTTAGCCATTTCAATTTAGAGATAATCATTGTCTCAAAACAATTTTCCTTTCACTTAGCATTTGAAACACACAATTACATAATTGGTTGTAATTTCTTTTTTCGTCACCAATGCAGCTGAAATTACATCTTGATTAATATGCAGATTATCATGCAATGTATGCCAAAAATTTAGTTTGGCCATTTTCGGACGGCTTGCCATCACACTGTTTCAATTAATCACGCAATCATCACGCTGACGTATTCTATAACTTGTTTACTTGAGCCACTTTCCACACTTTCAGACAAATGGTAGTCACAATGTCAATGTCAGGATCGTCGCTTTCCTTCGTGCTCCAATAGCACGTATTATACAAGGTTGAAAACTTTGATGCCAGGAGGATACAAGAATATGGCCTCATGTAATCGGTTACGTGAACATTTCTATTTTGGTTGGAAAGTGAGAGCTGAATACACTGCTGATAAAGAAAGTTCATTTCATTGAATATGGTTTTTAAATTATCTGCACCGTTATCACTAATTTTACGTAATCGTGCAAAACAAAAAGTGAAACGAGCACTCAGACTTATACAAGTTTATTCTCCCAACAAGATATTCATTAAGTCAACTTATAAATACGCAAACGTCATATATCTAAATCCCCACAAATTGAATTAATTGAAAATTCGCTCTTTCCCGTTCTCATGGATTGTTACCATATTGATCAAGTTTTATGAACAATTGTTAATTGTACGCCGTACATCTATGCTGGAGCTATTCTGTTACTTGTGTCTATAAAAACACCACAATGGGTGCAATTTTAGGTCACCGCTTATTTGCTCATTACTTTTATTTGATTGTGTTGATGCGGGTTTTATATTTCCCTGCGGCATCGCTGAGCTCATCATCGCTAACAGTCAAGTCATTTCTGGACTTATCCTCTCTAGTTCCACGCACACTTCTAAATTGTACAGTGATTTTAATATTTCAACAAGAGACCAACCAGCAGCTTGTTAACCTACTGTTTTCCGAGCAATTTTCAAACTCAAGTAAAACAGTATTCTTTATGGATACGAGTGAGGATTCAGGCAATTATTCCAATTCCCGTCATTCCACAGGTATAGTCCCCGCAGAGAAATGTAATTGCAAATTAGTTTTCGCCGACGCGTCTCATCGATACTTGGCAAATGTTTCTGGCTCGTATTCCGGCGAAATGCTTTACAAACATTTCACGAACCTAGGAAACTTTCTCAGCTTAACCAACGATCACTTCCTAATTTTTGCATTCCATAACGACGATATCATTAACTCCATATTTTCAACTGGCTCCATCGCACTAAATGTGAAGAACAAAGTAGGAGTGAAAATTGCAGTAGGAAACAATACTAAATCAATCAGAATTGATCTTGTGACAACATGTGTATATTGCTCAAATACTCAAAGGCTAGTGGCACTGGACCCACCTCTTCACAAAGGCAACTACAATGACTTGTTTCCAGACATGGTCAAAGGTTTTTATGGAAATGATCTTAAAATTAGCACAATGGTTTCCAGCCCAGTTTATATTGAGCTGCGTCAGGATGGGAACAGAAATTGGAAAGCGATTCGTGGAATATCCAAGTCTTGTATAGAGCATCTTGCAAGTCGTCTCAATTTTACGACAAAGTATCATCCCGCCTCACGAGGTGGAGGACCTGGCATTCTTTTACCAAATGGCACATGGACAGGAGTAATCGGGGATATTTACGAAGGGAGGTCAGATTTAAGCTCAACAGTTATGCACTCATTTTTACGACACAAATTTGTCAGTTTCACTGTGCCCGTAATATACAGTAATCTCGTGTTCGTGACGGGGGAACCCCAGAGGGAGTATTCGTGGAGGTCAATTTACCGCCCTTTGCAACCATTCGTTTGGTATCTTGTTCTCGCTGGTTGCCTTTTAACGGTTGCCATGATGGAGCTGCTCCATTACGTAAGCACAAGTGATCAGACGATTGAATCTCCACATCAGCGTATATTTTTTGAGTTGTTTGCATCTTTTCTTGGACAGTCAGCCATAGAAATTGACACGAGAAGTTCTATGCGAACCACAACGGCATTTTGGCTAGTATTTGGAATTTTAATTTGCACAGCCTATTGTTTGAAACTGACGGGCCTTCTCGTATGCCCAATTTTGGAGGTCATTCCAGAAACATGGAATGAGTTGGCCGAGACTTGGCCAGATGACTTTGAAATAACTCTTCATTTCGACAAAGGGGCCATCTGATATTGATCTGATTCACCGGAGAATGATATAAATCCTGTTTTTACTCTGGAAGAAGTTCAAAGTGCGGTTTGTATACAGAAGAACAAACAACCGCTAGATTTAAAATATCCAAGTATTGGAATTATCAAAAGATATAGTATAGAGATTAGCATTCTTTTGTTAGGCCTTTTTAATTTTGTATTAAAAAATACCAAAATACCGAAGCAATTCAAATCTGCAAATGTTGTGCCATTGTACAAAGGGAAAGGAGCGCGTAATCAGTCAAAAAACTATAGGCCAATCTCTCTGTTGAATATTTACTGTAAAATATTCGAGAGACTGTTATTTAGTAGGCTGAGTACTAGGGTTGAAGCTCTTTTATGTAGTCAGCAGCACGCATATAGAAAGAATCATTCTTGTGCAACTGCGTTAAGATTATTTTCAAATTATATTTATGAAGGCATAGATCAGACAAAGGGAAAGGTTGTTGCAATCTTCATAGATCTGCGCAAGGCCTTTGACTCGGTGTCGCACGAGATATTCATTAGGAAGTTGATGGACAATTTTAAAATTGAACCCTGGTATGTAAAACTATTACATGAAAATTTTTTATCTAGACTTTTTCGAATAAATGAGAGTACAAAATACTATGCATTGGAACGGGGTATTTGTCAAGGATCAGCCCTAGGGCCCCTTTGCTTCAGTTTGTTTATAAATGACATAGGTAGCAAACTTACTTGTCAGTACCAACTATATGCAGATGACATGGTTATATATGCCAGTGGTAATGATTCAAACCAGATATTGACGTACCTGAAAAGCGAGCTAGGAGTAATTAGTGACTGGTGTAACAAAAATGGTGTCATCATGAATTATGACAAAACCGAGTTCATGATATTTCATAAAAGTAGGGACGTCAGTATTAATAACGAAAATGTTGAAGATTTTACGATAAATGGGCAATTGATTAACAGAGTGTATGAATTTAAGTATTTAGGTTTATGGTTCGAGCCTTCAATGAGCTTTAATAAACATTATAATGAAGTATCAAAGAAGGTATCGCAGCGTATAAAATATTTAATGGGTGTGAGGAAGTATTTAGATGTTGCAACTATGAAAACAATGGTCAGTGCCTATATCCATTCGGTTATCGAATATGGTATTGACATTTGGGCAATACAATCTGATGAGAAATTGCAGCAACTTCAAAATAAGGTCAATAAATTCCTTTTGTATTTTTTCTATCTAAACATTGTTAAGCAGTCTAAAAGTAAGAAGAATTTAAGAAATATTTCTATTTGTATATATGAAGATGTTTTGAAAAAATGTGAATTTTTAACGGTTAGAGAAAGAAGGGATTACACTATGTTAAAAACTGTACTTGCAGAGCACTACGAAATATGTAAAAGTTCTGAAGATGTTGATAAATTATTTGAAAAATTGCCCACAAAGATTATTCCGGGCTTCAATTCTATAACTTTTAAGGGCTCTTTGACTTACAGGACCATAAAAATATGGAATAGTCTGCCTAGAGAATTCACACTAGGTCTAAATTATTCGCATGAATATTTAAAAGATTTTGTGTGTAAGAATAGAAGCAAAGATATTATACATTTTTAATTAGTCTTAGTTGTTTTTTAAATATTTTTATCTTTCCGTGTCACTAATGGAAGAACATGGTATATTGTACTGTGATGTTGGCTAGACACGTTTCAATAAAGAGCTATTATCTATTATCTATTCCAAGTTTTGAACTCCTCGTCAAACCCGACATTTCGGACCATACGCAAACGAATGAAACTGGACGAAAATGCGGTAAATTGTCTGCAGAACTCACGAGGTTGCTCCAGACATGCCTGCATAAGTATCGACCTCATCATGGACTATATTATGAAGCGAAAGTTGGGAGACGACGGACTGATAACAGCTCCAGATAAACTCAACTTTTATTCGCTGGCACTGGTTGCTCGAAAGGGGGCGCTGTTTATTGACAAGTTTAATTTGCTTCTAAGCACGGGAATCGCGATGGGACTTCGTGAAAAATGGTACAGCATTGACTACGAGAACTTAAGAAGGGAAAGAAGGGAATTGGAAACGTCTCAAGGAAATTCTCAGATGCAATATAATCCGGATAATTATGGACCCAGACCATTAATGCTGCAGAATTATATTGGACCCATGTACGTTTTACTTTTTGGCAGTGCAGTCTCATCATTGGCATTCATTCAGGAGTTTGCATCTCGCTTTCGCAGTTCGTGATCACTTCAGTAGTTGTTATCACGGTTGGTTATGTGCTTCGGTTGCAAATATTGTAGTCAGGAATAAAGCGAGTAGAGCAGTGTAAATATATGATTTACAAAAAAATATTAGTTAAATGTAGATCATGCCAATTTACTCCAGTTTACATTAATAGTAACAAGCTGGCCGTGTGGTTTGCCACAAAATCGTCCACAATAAAAGGGGACGTTTCCTCGACAAAGTTGATGTCCCCTACATACACCTTAGCAATTTTACATGATCATAAATATCGCTGTCGCCATGGATTTGAGACTAAACTTGTTGGTTGATTATATCCATATTTGATTTCCTTTGCAAGTAAATACCTTGAAGCACTGAACATATTCGCCGGACTTGTGTAAATGAATTTAGTGGTAACCGGCGTCAAAGCGTATCCGCCGATTAACGGAAGCATCACAAATGACAGCTTCCATCCCAACTTAATGCAAGCACAAAGACTAATTATTTGTATAATCATGCAGCAGCAGTAGTATGCAGCATATAATCAAAGGTATCATGTACATTGAATAAATTTCCCTGGAGGACGCTGCTATTATCTGGATTCATCAAGTATGTGGTCGAATTCCGAGAGTATTCGAGTCGAGTTTTGATAAAGAGTATACAGGATCTCAACCAATAGCTTTTTAAAAGGAGGCCAATGGCGAAATAAAAAAATTCGCCCATTACCAAAAAGCTCCAGTTAACATATGAAATTGTCAAAACAAGTAGTTTGGCTGATATTTCCTTCACACTCCAAGTTGCTACACGAAGCTAATGTTTCCCTTACACTGGTCAGTAACTAGCCAGTATCCTCCACGATCATTAGGCAATTAGGCATACATGGATTCATGAACAGGTCCGCATGGTAAAAGGGAGGAAGGATAACTCCCGATATTTTCATTATGTTCAATACAAGTATTGTGTTCCTTCCGAAGGCTGTATTTTGCCGTTTCCAGGGATGTCCTAAAAGTTTCAGTTTGTTCGAAATCAATAATTGTCGCATATTTACAAATTTAGAGGACAATTCTTACCATTTCCAAGGCCTTCTAGTTGCAACATGGAATTGATGAATGAAACCATTTCCACCGATTTTACTTCAGCGACCTGTTCAGCATACCAAAACATTAGAATGGAGTCATAGTTTAGAATGGCGTATAATTTGGCAAACAATTCTGTCTCGTTCCAAGTTGATAGAATTTGCAATGAAAGTATGCTGATCGACGTGTTTGCATGCAAGTTATATGTTCCTGGGTGCTTTGCAAAATGTAGGCCTAATAGGCCTAATATTTCAAACCCGTTATTTTGAAGAATGGCATGAAAAATGGCGTGACAGTGAATGGTATATTTCCTTTCGTGTTTTGGGAAAAATAATAGTGACTAAAAGTAGAATCTCAAACAAACCCTTTTCCAATGGTAAATTTGTAATAATTTACCATAAGTCTCAAATAAATATAATAACTTCAAATCGTATACAATGTTTCAGGAAAAAGTTTAACTCAATGTGTTTAAAGTTTAAATATAGCAAATATTTTCCGAATCGGTACGGCCACCGTCGACATATAAAAAATCAAGATTGAAATTACGATGATTTTACCGTGATTAAATCATAAAACAAATCCATGCAAAGTAAATTATTAATGATTATTTATCATCTCAAAGTTGTTTTGCAAAAGCAGTTCATTTCCACTCAAAAGCCGTTTATTTCCAATGTTCATCACAAGAATTTGCATTGCTTACCAAACGATTATATTTAGAAACGGAGGATGATGCGATTTTGCGTGGCGTGACGATCACTGCATCGTGTTTGATTCGGTTATCTGGATTCGTGTTATCCCTTGTGACGTTAAATTACGAATACTGAAAATGTTAATAAGAACAGAAGATGCTGTTCTGCCAAATGTAAAAATATATACCGCGTATTGTTGCCCATATTGCTGAAGATACAAAAAATTTCAGGGTTTAATAAGCCAACTAATTAGAACAATATCGTTACCCTGCCTGTCAAAATATTTGCGTATGCATGATTGAGCAGTCGTGTTGTAAATTAATTAATTTGGCTGCTGGAAGGGTTGCAAAGATTTTGCTGCTTTCTAGTGTATAATGCTAAGCCAATCAAACCAGTTGTTATCATTCAATCTGACAGAATAGATATTCTACCCGTTATTTTCCAGCTGTTGGTTTTCACAGAAAATGGTCACGAGTGACGATCAAAATGTTAGTTTGTTTTTGTATATGTTATGTACGGTACATTATGTTCCCCGAGGTGTTGCCTTCAAACATCAAGGCAAAACACACTGTCAACCATGGATAACGTTCCACCTGAATCCATTCAGGAGTTTCGACCTACCTCCTTAGACCTTGCACTCTTTTTCAAGCTTGGGAACATCTTTGGCATTTTCCCCAATCAATTTGAAGAGGCATCGAAGGAGGATTCCATCGACAAGTCCTCAACCACAAACATTTCTACACGCATTAAAAGTGTAAATTTAACGGCATGCGCAAGCAGATATTTCAAAATTCTGAATTATATCTACGTTGCGACTTTCACCCTGCTCGCCATGATCCAGCTGGGCCAGCTCATTCGTTACATTGTCATCTCGGATTACACAGAAAAGTTGACCAAGCTGTTGGAAGCCTTTGGCTGGGTATACGTCCCCACGCTTTCACTGGTCATCCTGTTGAAAGTGTTCACTTCTCACGAGAGACTTCTAGACCTGCAAAATGTATGGAACGTCATCGAATGCGAAATTATGACCAGTGCAAAGTTAGACCAGAAGCATATCGAGAAAATCCATCGGCGTCGAAAGTTGCTTATCAGGAAGACGACACTCTTCTTCCTATTATCCGTTTCTGTGGCCGCACCAAGCGCGGCATATCATCACATGATTGATCCCAAGTTCCCACAGTTTTTGTACACGCTACTTCCAGAATGCAACGAGAGTCGGTGGTTATTTTGGCTGTCCATTGGACATCAACTAGTGCTCTGTGTATTTTCCCGTGCACAGGCCACGATGATTTCCATGATCATCGTCTCATTTGCGGATAGCATGACAGTCTGTCTGGACGCCATAATGCAGAGTGATCCAGTCAAAGAGCAAGATTCTGAGAAAATTTGGGCAAGTTTGGAATGGCGAGTAAAGTCGTATCTAAAACTGGAACAATTAATGAAGCAAAACAATGATTTATTCCAGTGGCAACTCTTTATCCAGCTGACGGGTGCGACGATAATCATTTGTGTTTTCGTCTATATACCATTACGACATTGGGAGAATGCTGCCATCTCAGTTGTGGCCACGTTTCTTGTAGATGCATTCATTGTCATTTCCGGGATCATGGGCCATATATATCCAATGATGGGACTGGTTTATGAAAAGTCGAGTCAGTTTCAGCGCTCGTTTAAGGAAAAGTATGCAGTGGGATTGGCAAGTATTTGTGTGAGCCAGCAACGGATATTTCAGAGAGAAATGGGATTAACTCCAGATGTTGCAAGACTTGTGGAACGGGACAGTAGTGGAAACAATGGCAGCTCCGTTGACGTGATTGACAAATGTCTGAAGGAGATGCGTGTTCAGATGAAATTGAAACAGTTGGAGTTGATGGCGGAAACATGCATTCCGTTTGGGTTTCAAGGTGGCATATTCTTCCATTTTAAGAGTAATACGGTGCTCACAGTGCTCGCCGCCGTTACAACGCATATTATTATCATGCTTCAGCTGGAAATGTAAACCAAATAGTCTTGAATAGTTCAAGTTATTAAATGAATTTTCTTTTATTGTAATCTTATCTCTAATATGTATTTCTTTTGCTTTGAACGTAAAGTGTTGTCAACATATTATGAATCAATTATCTTGTGCATGTCCCACTAAGCTGATAATAAATCAATTTGAAACGTTTACTAACGTGTGCAAAAGTTTTAAATAACCAATTGCTCATTTACTACAAGCAACATATAACGTTTGCGAGAATTTATTCTTGACACAATATTAAACGTGTCAGTTGAATTATTCCCGTAAATGTTTATAAACCATGGGAAAAACTAGTTTCGGGAGTCAGCAAGAATTCACTGTGTGGGACGGTTTACTCCATCGGACGTGACGTCGGCAAATAAGTTTCAAACTTGCTATTAGCTATGGTGGAATTTTTTGGGTTACGTGACTACTGCCACTCCGGTATATTTGCTTCAGAGGAGAGCTTTTTCAAGACTGACTCATCTGAGGACAAGTAGTTGGTTAAGGATATCATGCATAATTAGGAAGATTAAAATGGACGGTGAATATTAATATGATGATGGCCTGATGTATACGATGCCGGTGATTGGATATATGAAATCATTGTAAAAACAAGAATCTGGTTTTGAATCTGATTGTCCACGTAATTATAACACGTAGTAATATCAGATAGTGACCCACCAATAAAACTAATTAGTTTTCCATCCTTATGGGAAATTTGAAAAATATAATCTACTCTTCCGGAACGAATCACATGTTCAAGCATCATTACAATAAAAATCACGCCATAGTTTGCCCATGTAAAACTTGTTAAAAGTTTTCACACAAATGTCGTCAGCAAATCATATCATAAGACGATTCATTATTAAATTCATTTCATGACTTGTTCTTTTCAATGGTGCTTTTTATTAGATTAAAAAGCCAACTGATATTACTGCATTTTCAGAAATCAAGAGCACATTACTCAGCTGTCCCTATTGTGTGGGAAAAGATTGACATATTGACAACTTACTGGGTGAACAGAATTATCCAAACTACTTGCAATAAAACGTGCTAATTGCTAACCTTGTAGGCAGTATGACATGCGCATTAATGTAATAAATAGTTACTTTAATCCTTTCAAACTAGCATGGACTAGTTTTGTATGGATTAGATCATATTGTATGGATGTTTATCATGGACAAGTCCAGTAAAATTCTATGAATCATCCACACGTTATCACAAAAAATATTTCATTTATTAACTACGGAAAGCATGAAATGCTTGGATGGTAGTTATAGCGATTGATATGTTTATCTGTCTGTCTGTCCATATCCACTCTAACGGTATCCCTCCATTTGGGTCAAATTGGACCACACAATCACATCGGTAGTTGGATCAGTAATTACAAACAATTTATTGTACAATTCGAAAGCTTATGGAGTTACACACGATAATTTGTTGTCAAATCACGACATGGTGGCCCCAGGAATTCGGGGTCACCGACCTCAAAATGTTTTGTTTGTAAAACTAAAAGCTAGTTCCGTTTTAACTTATCATTGGTCAAATGTATTTGGATTGTTAATATGGCATACATCACACTTCCGGTAGTTATTTATTAAAGGTTTACACCTTTCCAGGTTATTTATTCATACGTGGTCACAAAAGTCCTTTTTAGCAAGCCAGTCTTCACGTAGCCTGAAAATGTCTTTGTTTCGAATTAAATCAGCGCTACCTAAAATGTCCCGAGTATAAATACCCTGCTCCGAATTTTATGTACTCGAAGTACCAATTTGGCGTTGTAATTTGCACAAGCAATTTTATAGCAAATATTTTACAAATTGACTTTAAAACAGTGCAAGGTGAAGGCCACGATCGGAAGACATGTCAGGTAAGATTGAGACGTTTGGGAACATCCAAAAAATTATGTTGTATTAATTTATATTACCGGAGTATGCTTACTTTTCGTTTTAAAATCTTCAGGAATACGGTATGCGTGGGCTGTTGTGGTAGCCAAAGACTCAGATGTCACTGGTGCCATCTTGACCGGAATGTCGCTGAGGAAAACCCAAACAACTCTAATGATTTTGGCAGTTTTGAGTAATCAAGTTTCTAAACGGATTGTGTAAGCGAATCCACAAAATCAGCTCAATTATCAATCACTAATAAACTTTGACCTATATCGAAATTTAAGTAATATATTTAAATTGAAAATTTCTGAATATATTACTGTCGCATGAAAACCGCAGTGCGATTCTAGACCGTGTTTTTGACATGGTCGTTGTGAAGGATATTTCTGGCGCCAATGGAAACACACCAGATATTGATGAAAATACTGAAAATCTGCTGCTGCGGTCCATTCGAGAGCTTTGTTCATTTGAAAAAGTGGTAGCGCTGCGACCAGGAGTTGCTGTAAGCTAGTTCATGCGAGTTTATTACCTCAAAGCAACTAAAGTTTTTGGTCTCATTGTTTGCTTAATTTTTTATAAATCAGATTTTGCGACAGTCGGACAATTTGTTTGACGGTAATATGGAAATTGATGAAAACCAAATAATGTTGAACGAGGCCGAGAATTGGACCGTGGTCGTTATGAACACTGCAATATGCAACCAACACTGGGAGATGGATACTGGAAATGGAACCAGGGTTCCAACGATTTGCGAAATAAGTCACGGTTCCCTTGACGGAAATAAACAGGCTGATATTGCGTGGGTGGATTCAGAATTGTGGGATACGATTCTGTCTCAATTATCCCCCGATTGGGACACAAATATGTTATTCCCTCCGTCGCCGCATTCGTCTCAATCTGCAAATTGGATTGCAATCGTGGGCATGTCCTGTCGTTTTCCTGGAGCCAACTGCATCGAGGAATACTGGGATATCCTGAGCTCTGGAAGAAACACGAGCAGCAGTCCTCCCGAAAATAGAACCGCTCTCGTGGACATTGACAAAAACATCAAGGCAAACTTTCTCCATTGCCCTATTGACCAGTTTGACGCATCCTTCTTTGGAATTAGTCCGAGTGAAGCGGGATTCTTGGATCCCCAGGCCAGACTGCTTCTGGAGGTGAGCTGGGAAGCGTTTGAGAATGCGGGGATGGTCCCGGAAAAGCTGAGAGGCTCCTCCACGGGAGTATTTTGTGGAGCTTGGCTCCAGGAATACATGAGCGCCATGAACGCGCAAGACGCTGACCCGAGCGAAGAGTTCCTCCGCAAGTATCTCGGGAATGGATTCGGCGTTACTGCCGCCAAGCTCTCGTTTTTCTACGGCTTCACAGGCCCCAACATTTCCACAGAGTCGGGCTGCTCCTCCTCCATGGTCGCGGTGGATCTCGCGTGTAAGAGTCTGCAGAGACGGGAGTGTCCTGTGGCACTCGCCGCGGGGGCCAATGTCCTCCTTCAATTCAACATGAAAAAGAAGGTGGTTTGGGCGGAGGATGGCAGGTCGAAAACATTTGACGCCGCCGCTGATGGCTACGCGAGGGCGGAAGGGATTGCGGTGATTGTGCTGAAAAGATACTCGGACGCCATTAGGGATGCCGACAGGATTCACGGGATAATCCGGGGGACTGCCACGTCTCAGGAGGGACTCAGCAAAAGCTTTGGGACGCCCACGCTGGAGAGCGAGTACCAAGCCATGAGAGGGGCTTTGAGGGCAGCCCGGGTGGATCCGGCTCAGGTGGACTATGTTGAAGCCCACGCCACCGGAACTGCGGTTGGCGATCCCATCGAGGCAGCAGCCATTGTGAGGGCATATTCTGGGAAAGTCCCGAGAAATGCCAGCTTGCTTATCGGTTCCGGGAAGACGAATATCGGACATACAGAGTCGTGTGCTGGATTGGCGGGATTGATTAAGGTTCTGTTGGCTATGAAGCACGAGGTCATTCCAGCCCATGTCAACTTGGCAAGAGTTAACCCGCAGGTCAACTTTGATCCGATTCCGGGGGAAATCCCTGTCGAGGCTAGGCCATGGCCGAGGAACAGTTCCAGGACAAGAATTGCTGGAGTCTCCAGTTTCGGGATTACCGGAACTGATGTCCACCTCATTCTTCAGGAACCACCACCACCGTCATCACCTACCGTGTCACTAAAGCAGCCCATGTCTCCCCCTCATAAGCAGCAGATCATGACAATTTCCGCAAAATCTCAGCCTGCGCTGCTCCAGCTTTGTGAAAAATACGCTAACCATTTGGAAGCCATTCCGGAAGGAGAACACAATCAGTTCAATGATTTTGTTTACTCGGTAAATACAACAAGGACGCATCACCACCAGAGTCGTAAAGCTTTACTGGTCACTGGTCCAAGTCAAGCAGCCCGACTTCTCAGAGAGTTTATCAGTACAAATACCATTTCCCACGCTAGTGAAGTGAAGAGCAGGTCTTCCAAATCTGATAAGCTCACAAATATTTGCTTTGCCTTTCCTGGAATAACTGGAAACATGGATTTCCAACCTGCTCAACAGCTCTACAAATTCTCGGCAGAGTTTAAATTACATTTTGACACCTGCAACGCTACGTGGCTGAAATTATACCCAGAGAAGACGCCACTAGTGGACGTCCTGCTTGACCAAAGCGAGAGAGATGGAATCATCAAACCCGTTTCCTTTTACGCTTCCTATCTCGCCATGCAATACTCCCTCGTCATGCTTTGGAAATGCTGGGGAGTGAATCCTGGCATGGTTCTGGGTCACTGTTTGGGAGAAGTGAGCGCTTGCCTCGTATCTGGAATCCTCAGCTTGGAGAACGCCTTCAAAATGGTGTCATACATGGACCTATTCATTTCAAATGATGGCGTGCCGCCTGGATCAATGCTGGCAATGAACTGTGATGAAACCGCAGCACAAAATTTAATTAACCAATTTTTAAACACGGAACAGGCCAATAATGACACGAATGACGCCTGGATAGATATTGCTGGAATAAATACACCCACGCAAACGGTTGTGGCGGCTCCTACCATCATATTGGAACGTTTCCAGCAGTTCTGTAAAAATACCCGGAGTAAATTGCTGAGCGTGGACTTTGCCGTTCATTCCAGAGCGATACAGGTCACGTGGGAGATTGGAAAGAAAATGTTGGAGGAGCTGGAAACAAGGTCGACAAAAATTCCCTACATTTCCAGCATCACGGGAAAAGTGGTTCGGGATGAAGACGTAACGCCCGAGTTTCTATTTGGGGTATTCCGAGACAGGGTGCAATTTACTAAGGCATGTCAAGCTGCTATGAACCCCGGGGAGAATTTTGTGGCTCCGGATGCAATTATTGAAATAGGCCTGGGAACCACGTTGGCCACTCTAGTTCAGGAAAATCTTATGGACATGGCAAGGGTGGAAGGTCATCCAAGTCCTTTGGTGCTGTCCAGTTTCCAGAGGAGAAAGGGAAAACATGGCATGGCAACTGGCGAGGAGGCGTGTTCAGGTTTACTGGCGTCTCTGGCAGAAATGTACATGCGAGGCTGGAACATTGACTGGGAGGGATTTTACAGGTTCGATGGGATTCATAGATCAAGGGTGGACTTGCCGCATTATTCATTCCAAAGAAAGTCGTTTTGGTTTGAGAGAAAATCCAAAAGTAATGAAACTCTTGTGGACTTTGAGCAAATTCATCCTCTGCTGGGAGGAAGTTTCCCCACCGCTCTGGAGAAAAACCGAATTTACCAAAACTGGATACGGGAGAGTAAAGCGCCTTACATTTACGATCATGTTATCGGCTCGCACGTGATATTTCCTGCTGCTGGCCATTTAGAAATGATGTTGTCTGCATGTCGCTTGGAGCAAAGCTTATCATCCTCGTCATCTTATCATGTTGTGATTGAGGACTTTGCAATCCAAAAGCCGCTCTATTTGAAGCGCATTGAGGCAATGAGGCTGCAGTGTGTTCTGGAAACAGAAGCCAAACGAGTGACCATTCACGCTTCCACAGGGGACGTTGCTCCAGATGGATGGAGTCAATTAGCTTCTGGAACGGTTTCCACGCAACATTTCCTACCAGATGAAGAACCATTCACGAAAGTACAAATTTCCAGCATTATAATTAATCACGTGGGCTCAGAGCAAGTGGCCCAGAAGTTTTAGTCTGATGCTGCCGCGGTGGGCCTTAATTTCGGACCCGCCTTCAAATCCATAAAACGGGTATTCCGGACCCAAGGAAATGAAACATTGGTGGAGATTGACTTAGTGGTTCAGATGGAGCCGGAAGTTTATGTAGCTCACCCCATCCTGCTAGATGCAATGATACAGGCATTTACGCTACACTCGAAACCGCACTTTGACAAGCTGCACGTTCCAGTCAAAGTTGGAAAATTGATTTGGATGTCCTCTGAGCATCTTGATGATGACAGCGTGTCCACAAAATTTTACATCCTGTGTAAATCAGAATCCACCGGAATTACGCGAAATGTTTATCTTCTAAATGAGCATGGTTCCATTCTGTGTGTAATGATGCAGCTGGAGTTGGCATCAACCATGGTCCAGTCTGTACTCCACGCCGCAGGCGTCCCACCACAGGATTTTGCCTCCGGCGCTCTGGAAACCTTGCCACCAATCTATCAAGTGGAATGGGAGCAGTCAAAAACGCTGCAAATGAAGGAGTCCCTCGAGGTTAGCCTGATTTCAAATGTCACAGGATCCAGTGACTTTCAAAATGTTGGAAGACTCCTGGAACAGAAACCACTGGACACCGGAAGAAGAGAAGCTGGACGCATGTGTCAATAATTTGTGCTATCTATACGTGCTCAAAGCGCTGTATGATTTGGGTTGGGTCCCGCAAGTGGGTGAGACCATTCCGGATTTCTCCTCCAGCGTTACTTCCGGTTTGCGACCTGCGCTCCGGCACTATTTGACATTTCTTGTCGAGGAGGCCATTTTGGAGGCGGAAACTTGCGTACAAATAAATATTCCCCTGATGCAGAGTCAAGTTGAGCAAGCGATTGACGAGTTGATTGCAAATGAGTTAAGGGACTATGAAGCGATTAATATTATCCATGCTTATGGCTCCCAACTGGCGGCGATACTTCAGGGTAACGTCACAGGCCAGTATATTCTTTTTGGAAGCGAGAGAAATGGGAGCAACTACGCAGAGCTGTTTTACAAGCTCACTCGATTCAACTATGGAACGTTCCAAGCACCTGCAAAAGTGCTTCAGGCGATTGTTGGGCATCTTTCGAGAGAAATGAACAAAACTAAATGTTTGCACGTGCTGGAGGTTGGATCCGGAACTGGTAGCTTCGCCGGCCAAGTTCTGGACGACTTAACTAAGCAGGGAATAAACTTTCAGTACGTTTTCACAGACATCTCGCCATCCTTTCTCACCCGAGCTCAGAACAAGTTAAGCAGCCATGTCGCATCTGGTCAGTTGGAGTTTAGAGTTCTGGACATTGAAAAGGATCCCCTGGACCAGGGCTTTCCTCCAAATTACTTTGACGTTGTTGTCGGAGTGGACGTGTTTCATGCGACAAGACGAGTCAAGAGCACTATGGGGAACGTGAGAAAGGTGGTTAGGAAAGGGGGGATGCTGGTCATTGGTGAAACTGAAAAGCCGGCCAGGGAAGTGGACATTTGCTTTGGAATCCTGGACGGCTACTGGCGTTATGAAGATTTGGATTTGAGAACAGGTCATTGCACAATAAATGCGGGGCAGTGGAAGTGGATTTTGGAGGAGGTGGGATTTGATAAGGAGGAGCTGTGCGCCATGTATGCGAGTGGGGGCCAAATGTCGGTGATCACTGCGAGATACACCGGTAATGGTAGTGCAATAGACGCTGTAGTCGACGACGCAGGCGAATGGGTGATATTCCACAATGACGATGATAAGCAGAGATATCTTTGCATGGAGACAAAGCTACGACAATTTGGAAGGCGTACCAGCTACATTCACGTGGAAAAAATTGCTGCTGGTGTGAACGCAGATCTTCAAAGCAGCGTCAAGACGATTTTGGAGGAACGACGGGATCGTTTGGAGGGAATCCTCTTTTGGAGTCGCGGGGAAGGTTTTGAGCTTTCCAAGCCAAAGTCCAGGGAAATCCTCGAGCCGCTGCTGAGCATAGCCAAGTATATCGGCCAATCTCATTGGAAGAGGCTTCCAAAGCTGCACGTTGTGACGAAAGGCGTATGGTCCGAGTCTGTTGGAGCCAGTGAGATGGATGATATTCCGCATGGCCAAAACGCTGACGGCGCCCTTTTGTGGGGATTCATGAGAACCCTGCGGGTGGAACTGCCCCAACTCGATTCAAAATGCATTGATTTGGACCGAGGCGTCGCCGAGGAGGATCAACTCGATTGGCTCCTAAATGAGATGTGGACTGGAGAGGATAAGGAGAGTGAGGTTTTATTCAGAGATGGAGCTCGCCTGGTGCGACGATTGACGCCGCAAACAGAGGGACCCAAAATGTGTACTTTGGATATCCCATCAAATAATTACACCATAGAGCTGCCCACATCAAAAATGATAAAGGATCTTCGGTACATTCCCAAAGAGCCTTTGCCCTCTGCCCTGGTTGAAGACGACCAGATAGAGATTCGTGTCAAGAGCGCCTCCCTCAACTTTAAAAATGTCATGTCGGTAATGAAGCCGTCTGAGTACTTTGAGCGCGAAAAGGCAATCGGGCTGGACTTCTCCGGAGTGATCTCTGCGGTGGGAGGGAACGTATCCACTTGGAGGGTCGGAGATCCGGTATTCGGCTGCAACTGGACGCAAGGAACAATTAGCAGTCATCTTGTCACCGACGCTGACCTAATCATGGGTATACCCGAGAAGCTCAGTTTTAGCGAGGCTGCCACACTCCCCGCCGTTTTTGTCACTGCCTGGCATTGTATGGTGAACGTGGGGAAAATGAAGTCTGGGCACAGCATTTTGATTCACGCCGCTTCCGGTGGAGTTGGCCTAATGGCCATTCAGCTCGCAAAATTTTTGGGTCTCGAGGTGTACGGAACTGCGGGGAGTGCAAAAAAGAGAAACTTTTTGAGGTCTCTTGGAGTCCGCCACGTTTTCAATTCGAGGACACTTGAGTTTGGCGAGCGTATCAGGACAATTACTGGCGGGGAGGGTGTTGACATGATCTTAAATTGTCTGACTGGACCTGGCTTTAAGGAGTCGTCGCTGGACTGCTGTAGATCTGGTGGCTATTTTGTGGAAATTAGTAAACTTGACATTTGGAGTGTGGAGCAGGTCCGGGAGAAAAGGGCTGATGTCCAGTACCACATTGTTGACGCGTTGCTATTGGAGGGAAATGTTTTGAGGGATATATTTTCTCGTCTAACCGCCATGCTGGAGGACGGCTCAGTGAGGCCGTTACATTACACAAGCTATCCCGCTGGAAATATCGTGGATGCGCTAACGTTTCTCCAGAAGGCGAAGCAAATTGGTAAGGTGATTGTGGAAATGCCGGAGCTGGATAGTGAAACGGGAGAAATGAAGCACACGGGTCTGTTTAATGAGCGGAGTTGCTACGTGATCACTGGAGGATTGGGAGGCATTGGGCTGGCGGTTGCAAAGTGGATGGTGAAAAATGGGGCCAAATATTTGGTTCTTGTGGGAAGGTCACCACCCAATGATAAATCAAACCGGGTCATTAGTGAGATAATGTAGGAGGACTATGGTGTGGCTGTCATTACTAGGCAGTGCGACATTTCCAGGTTTGACCAGTGCTTGGAGCTCTTTAAGAGCTTGAGGGAGGACGACAAGGTCCCTCCCGTGAGAGGTATCCATCACTGCTCTGGTGTCCTTGCTGACAAGCTGATTATGAATCAAGACTGGTCCACTTTTGAAGCCGTCCTTGCTCCTAAGGTGGATGGAGCGTATAATCTTCACAAGGCGACAAGGGAGCTCTCACTGGAATTTTTTGTTGTCTACTCGTCAATGTCCGGCACGTTTGGAAATGCTGGACAAAGCAATTACGCAGCAGCAAATTGCTACATGGACGCGTTGGTGGAAATGAGAAGATCCTTGGGACTTCCCGGGCTCTCAGTGAATTGGGGTCAGTGGAATGCGGGGTTGGCGGAAAATCGCAAGTTGGAATGGACTGAAGCATTCTCCATCGAGCAAGGTATCCAAACTCTGGACAAGCTGATGAGGGAAAGTACTGGAACGGGGATTGTTGTGGGTACTCTGAAATTTCCAGGGCTACTGGATCTGTATTCAAAATATGAGAGCACGCTCTTTGAACATGTACTCAAAATGGAAGTTGGAAGTGGATCGTCGGATGATGTCAAAGGTGACAAAACTAAAACGGACCGGCGAGGAGGACCTACCCTATTTGAAATGCTGCTGGAGAGGAAGGAAGAGGAGGACTTTACACCGGAGAAAAAACGGGGACTAATCCGGAACTGTGTGACGAACCTCATTTGCGAGTTGCTGGGTGTCGCCTTTGAGGACGTTGAGCCGGAAGTACAATTCTCCGATATGGGAATGGACTCGCTAATGTCTATTGAGTTCACAAACAAGCTTCAAGTGGAAATGGGCAAAATGAAGTTGGGATTTGTGGATATGGACCGACACGGCTCTGTGAATGGAATGAGCAACTTGGTCATGTCAATCTTGGACGAGGAAAGCACCTGAAATCACGGAAAATGGCTTTCATTTTTTTTATTTCAAATCATCCCTTAAAATATCTGTTGTATTATTTGGAATTCATGTAAATATGAAACGCAAAAAAATTATACCGCTCCTAATTCATACCTGTCTGTAGTTTTTAAATAGTGAATAATGTACAAAGGATTAAAACCGGCATCGTGCTAAGTAGCAAGGCATTAAAAATGACCCTCTTAATTATAAGCATTATAGAGTGTGTGATGCACATGGTGCATTCCATGTAATATGGTTATCCTCAATTATCTCGAATATTAAGTAATTTTTGTATCATCGACGCTATGACAGTTCATGGAGGGTTCATAGGATTAATCTGAGTCATGACTCATGACTACTTTTATTATGAAATTACCCCATTGACTTTGATGAACTTTAACGTAAACCAAACAATCAGCTTGCTGATGATGTAGATAATCGAATTGGTGAGGTATTATCGGCGTAGATGATGCATCACATTTTTATTGTTGCTAGCATCTGTAGAACTTCTACTCACACCTTCTATGTCATTTATACTAATTGCTCGCACTGTGCTGTTGGCTTGTTACATTTACATAGTTAAAATTCACGTAAATCATCCCAGATAGTTGTCGTATTTTATGCTGATCATGTTACTGGAACGTAGGAAATTAAAATATCAGTCAACATTCCCACTAATGGAGAAACAATAAAATTATTTGTTATAAAATCATTTCCAAATGACGTCAGCCAAATGGTGAACATATGCTTATATATGCATGCCTTCATGTTATCACGTTCCATCTACAATCAAGATTGTACAGTTCTAAGCTACGACGAGTCAGTTTTTCGTTTCGGGATCTCTCTGTTAATGTAAGACGTTCTGGCACGTCAGCTTGTGATGTGGATACATCTGTTGCGTTTGGTACCAATATCCGTGTTTTTAAATATTTCTAATTTTTGCCATAATGCATTATCAAAGCCAATAGCAAAATAATAACTCAATTGAAATATGGAAGAAATTGCTTGCATTCGTTCAGTAGATTCATCTTAATTATAAGATGACGCGAGTTGTTCGGACTAATACATATTAAATCATCGATTAACATTCGCCAGCTACTTTTCAAAATCTTCACGAAATAACTAATGTTTGAAGTTTTTTTGGCAAGAGTTACGTTGCTAAGCAACTACATATAAACCCTATATGAAATCATGCAATGAAGCCGGGAAGGCCAGCATGGGTTCCCATGAGTCTACAGGGAACTATCGTGACGCAATTTCTACTGTTTGGAATCTTTATCTCATTCGTGGTATATAGTTTAGAAATCCGAAAGACAGTACGGGCATTGATTTGTGCTACCAGAGCTCATATCGGATTTATTTGCAGAATATGTTGGTACATTTGGGCATTTAATAATGAGAAGGCTGTAAACCTGAGTACGACCGATATATGCAAACTCGCAGATAAACAGGTACAGTCAGTACAAGTGCAGTTGGGTACATTAAGGGAATAGGAATAGGTGCTGCTAGGGAATATCTAGTTTATAAACTGAGACTACAAAAAAAATTGCACCAGGGTTCAATCAGGTATCCAGTGACAGCCCATGAATCCCGGCTTAAGGATCAGATGAGTGCGAAACAAATGCAGTAACGTTGTAGTGATTCTACATCCTGTATGCAAAGATTTTTTAAGTCGCTACGGCCCACCTCCTCCTCATTTCTTAAATTGTATGGTTTGGATGGTTGTTACGCTAAAGGAACCAGTGAGACATGACATTAGCAGAAGAACCGCCTTTAAAACTGATTTCTGCAAATGGTAACATGACGGAAGATAAACATGAGATTGCAAATTTACTTGTAAATGAATATGTAGTAACAAATTCCACCAGCAATCTAGGCGAACTTGACGTATTTTTCCAGAAATATGAGCAGGATTATGATGACAGTAGTAAAATATGCATATACCCAAATGACGAAGTTCGGTCTTTTGAAGTTGAAAATGCAATAGGGAGCATAAAAAGATGTAAACCAGATGTAGACAGTGTTCCTAAATATATATTCCAAAAATTTTCAAAATGTTTAATCATGCCATTAAGTATGCTGTTTCTGTCTATAATTAGGACTGGTATAGTTCCCCAAGCACTGAAAATGGCTAAATGTTTTCCGCTTTATAAAGGTAAAGGAAAACTGTGCATGGCATCCTCATATCGTGCCATTTTTAACATGAGTTGCTTAACTAAAATATTTGAGCGATTTATCTATAACAGATTGCTATCTCATTGTCAGGAGAAGTTTGATGAAAATCAGCACGGGTTTCGCGGTGGTAGATCCTGCGAAACTGCAATATCTGCATTTACTGAAGAGATATTCAATTTTACTGATAAGACAAATGGGAAAGCCGTTGCGGTTTTTGTTGACTTTCGTAAAGCATTTGATTCTATTGATAGAAAATTGTTGATTATGAAGCTAATGGTAAAGTTTTTAGTACCTCCATACCTCATTAAAGTCCTTATAAGCTATTACAGTGGCTGAAAATTTAAGATAGTAAATGGTAAGACCATATCTGATTACTATAATATAGATAATGGCGTAATTCCTGGCAGTTGTAATGGGCCATTGGCATTTGCTTTATTTGTTAATGATATTGGAGATGCTATTGATTTGAATTATAAGCTATATGTTGATGATGCTGTAATTTATACAGATTGTACTAATTTCGAAGAGGGTGTTCAAAAAATGCAACAATGTCTATTAAAATTAGAGTTATGGTGCAAGGAAAACAGGCTCACAATTAATGTAGAGAAAACGAAAGCAATGTATTTTTTTAAAGCTAATGACACGAAATCTAAAATTATGTGTTTGGGAAGTGCGCCCAATTTTTATATATATAATAACGAAATCGAGAATGTAAATGTGTTTAAGTATTTAGGTCTTCTAGTTGATAATACGTTATCATTTAGACAGCATTATGATCATGTAGACAACAGAATGACAGGTGCTTTATCTCGTATGTACAGTCTTAGGAGGCTAATACCTGAAAAAGTGATAAAAATATTTCTATCTCCGTTTGTAATATCCATTATAGTTTATGGAATTACGATCTGGTGTGTACAAGGTGAGTTAGACACACGCAACCTTCAACGAAAGATAGATAGATTTATTTTAACTTATTTTGGGGAATGGAAAAGGGGTAAGCAAGGTAATGTTAAATTGCATCCTTCAGTTGACATGTCAGTCTATTATAAAAGACACAATTTATTGACTGTAGCAGAGAGAAGGAAATTAATGTTATGCAAATTTGTGTACAAATTTAGATTAAGAAATCTTTTCAAGCATTGGTTTGTAGTCTCACCTACGGGAACAAAGACGAGACCCAAACTAATTGTCGAACTGTGTAATTCAGAGCACTATAAGAAAAGTGTAAAATGGAATGCAATTCATGAGTGGAATGAGTTGCTCAGTAACAGAAATGTTGTTTTGTTAGAACAGTCTTCGGACTTTGACATTAGTGATGTCATTCAAGATTATTTAATTAGATTAAGAAGTAGTATTTATTTGAAATAATATGTTTGTAGATTTGTACTATTTGGCTAATGACTTGGTATGCAAATATGATCTTGTCCTTTGTATTATGAATGATTTGTAAAACCGGGTGTTGAATTTCGGAGACCAGCTTATGTTGATAATTTTCAGCACGTAAAATAAAGTCAATCAATCAATCAATCAATTAATGTTCTTAACGGGACCTTTAAACGAAAAGAAGACAAAGCTGCAGGTCTCCCCAGCCCTCAAAAAGTACAGCCATAAAAAGCTAGTACAAAGACTATAATTGATAAGGTCAACCGGGAAACACGGATTTGGATGTGTTCATTCCTATCACATTGGGGAAATTCACACGACACGCAGCAAATTTTGGGGCTGTTTTTAATACGAGAGTTGGTGGAGAGGTCGATACCCTAAGAGTTGGCGGTAGATATTAATTTTTATGTGATTCCAGAACAAATGTTATTGGAATTTTAGGTGTTTCAAAATATTAAAGAATGCAATTCTTAGTCGGGCAATTATTAATAATTGTAACTGCAATATTGAAGTGCCTAATAATTATTTCGAACATAAAGTTCAAGTTTGAATTTTTTGTAGTGCGATACTGGCACTGGCATATACTTTTAAGACAAAATAAAATTACTCATATGAATGAGAAGTTGTGCATTGAAAATTTGGTAATGTTTGGATTAACATGATGACAGTTGAAATTGGCCTGGCAATAATTATAAACTTCTGTTGAAGGATTCGCAAGTATAATATATTTCGTCCTCTTTACTGTTTTTCAGGTGCATTTCCAGTCATATATGTGTGGACAATGCTTTACATTGAATACTGACATGATGGAATTAATAATTCCAGCCAAGTCTTGTGTATTCTTATGAAGCGCTAGGTGAGAAATACAATATAACATGCCATGGTATATAACATTCATGAATACAAGTTAGTGCAATGGTTTATGAATTTCCAGTGTTACCTTACGATCTGCATACAGTTTGTTATCAGAATGTAACAAATTTTTAAAAACGAAACTCAAATATTTATTATCCTAAAGTATACATAATATTGTTGTTTATACTTATAAGATAACAATCATATCATGTTATTTTGCAAATTGTAGAGTGAACAAATATTTTGAATTTCTCTAGAATTGCAATTCAAAGAACCTGAAGTATTTCTTTTTTAGTTTCAAGCTCTGCAGCAGTGGCAGGTTCCGAGAAACCAGTGACCCTGGGACCATCTGTTGTTCCACCCGCGACCTAAGAAGTAGAAAGTGATATTTAGAAATATATTCTGACAGCAAGAACGGTTTAATAAGCAATATAAACCGATATGATAATATACTTACTGTCGCATATTTCATTCCGCTGCTTCACATCCGCCCAGCAAGCCCAGCCGGATCCGTCGGGACACGTGAATGCCACAGAAACAACACTTGCAAGTTAATTTAAATGCATAAAACTCTGTCTGTAATATGGAGTATTTATATAATAAAATGATATAAACCTACCGCCTTTTGGTTCTTCTTTGGCAGCTTCTTCAGCAGAAAGCACAAATTGAACCACGCAAATGACAACCAAAAGACAAAGTATGGATACGTTGACAGTCTTCATTTTTTCGGCAGCTTGGCTTTGCTTCTGAAAACAGGATTTCTTGCTGTTACTGGTATGTAGTTGTATATTGTTGGAAGTCTGAAGAACGTGTGATAACCAAGGTAGCTTTCTTTCTCGTTTATATACCGAATTTTGGGGTTACAACCTAATTAATTACGTTGCTGTTGTGTTATCATTAAATTTTCAAGTATATAAAATTAATTTGTCAGTTCGTTTCTTGCATGGCATTGTTAGCACTTATGCTCCAAATATGAAAAAAGAACAAGGCTAAATTTAAACATTTAAGAGATATATTTCGAATATAATTCACATGCAGATAATATCCCAATCCAATTTTAAGATTGCTTATACCACAACGATGATCTTATGAATGCTTGCGCCTATGTGAATTATGCAGTGAGCACAAGGAGACATGAGCAAATGTTTGTGATTGGACCCAATATATGACATGATCAATAGGTTGGCCGAAAACGCGGTGGATGGAAATGCTTTTCCGACTACCAGAAGAAATATGTCATATTTCAAATCAGTTGATATGTTTGTAAACACATACTAGTTATCATTATAACATGTGAGTCATGCATAGCATCACATATTATGTAAAGCATCCAGGAAAATATACAACAGCGAGAAAGGTTATTGTGCTTATGTACACAATCATTAGGTAAATATATAAAAATGAGAACGTACCCATTAGATTCAAGAGTAAGTTTTCCTCGTTAACATGCAAAACTGTTAAAGCATGACATGTTTGTGTTTTTGATAACAGGGTACATATTTATTTACACACCAGTCAGAACATTTGATTGATTGATTTATTGGTTTCTTCCGGCGACCCGATAAATATTTTCACCTTACGCAGTAGTGCATGTTTTCCAAGAAACACGATCAGGTCACATATTTCATCCTAAGCTACTCTTATCCTGTGACATTTCTTGTTCGCATTTTCAAATGAATCAAATATATGTTCCAATCTGTCCCAATTTTTCAGCTTTCAAAACCAATTACAATCTGATCAGAAATCCAATCCTAATAAACCTAAACGGGTATGTTTATGGCAAATTATGCAATCTGGAAGCGGGGTTATAGGTTACCATACAATTGACAGAAAGCCTATCGTAATAAATCAATCAAATTCTGACGTTCGCCGATAGATTTTACCGAAATCAGTTTCGATACGATTTTAGGTTTTTAGGTTGAGCACATCATGTCATCTGAAATTACCTGCACAAATTGTTGCTCAAAGGATGTATACATACAAGGTTACACAAACAAATGGGATCAAAGTTAAAGAAGATTTGCTATATAAGAAAGATCTAAAGCTACCTTGCTTATCAAACATTTTACAGGCTCCAAGCAGCACACATGAATCAGCAAATAACGAAAAGTAGAATATCCTATTGTAGAAGCAAAATTTTGCAAGCGAGAGACGAAATGAAGTCCGTCAGCATATCCATCATTTGTGTCCTGGTGGTCGTTTGCGTGGTTCAGTTTGCGCTTTCCGCCGATAACAATGTCAACGAGAAACCAAAAGGCGGTAAATTTATACAAATATCATTTCAATGAAAATGAGGCATTTTCTGCTGACACTTATACCCATAAGATCACTAATCATTGATGCTTCTTTAGCATTTACATGTCCCGACGGATCCGGATGGGCATGCTGGGCGGATGTTCAGAATAATAATATTTGATTTATTGTCAAGTGGAAAGCATCATAAAACAGAGGCACATTACACCACAGACATACGTGTAGTACAGTTGTATATATACATATCAGTTCAAAAAGCCAAAGGTAATTCTGGTTAATTTTATAATTCTTAATGTATTATTATAAATGTATAAAGTTCAGTACAGATGCATAAACAGAGTGTTCCCTTTCATTTTTACAAATTATTATTAATGTTTAAGATAACATTGTCTATACAAGCAACATATTCAGATACATCAACGTCCTCATCTTGCGTACAATACTTTTCTTTTTGTAAATTCATAATATATTTAAAGCATGCCTTTATAAATTTGTTAAAATTATTGGCTACAGCGGTAACTTCTTTGGGTAGATTCAGCCACTGCTTAACCGCATTATATTTTAGTGTACATCGTCCCCAATGTGACTTTACTCCGTAACAAGGAATTAAATATTGATTGCTCCTTGTAGTTTGGCTGGTTTCACATGAAAAGTCAATGTAGTTCTGAAAAAACCCTACATTTGTTAGATAGGTACATTTATAAGCGAATAGTAGCGTTTCATACATATGAAGCTTTAGGATACATACATATGAAGCTTTAGTTTCAGGATACAAGATTAGTAAATTAGAACATGCGTCATTGGAAATAAAGTCATATTTTTTCTTGTTCATCATAAATCTACACACTGCCCTTACAATTCCTGTAGTTTTGTTTAGTACACTTTTAGTTCACATTACTAGTACTCAACCAGGTTAGAGAAGCATACCTTATTTTAGACATAATGAGTGCATTCCCAATAATTTTGCGTTGTCTTTGGTTAAGAACTTTTTTAATAGAGTACAACTTCCCTAACATTGAGTACACACTTTTACAAAGGTTGGAAACATGCGAGTTCCAAGACATATTCTCATCAAATGTTATACCCAAGATTTTTAAACTAGTTACCCTTTCTATCTCCTCTCCTTTAATTCTAACAGAAATTTTACCGAGCGATTTTAGGGCCCTTTGTTTAGCAACGACAAGCATTTTTGTCTTACCTATATTCAACTGTAGCTTGTTTTCTTGAAGCCAACCATGGATTAAAGACAAATCTTCTTCCAAACTTAATACTATATTTTTATTTCGTGGCTGGGTCCAGAAATTAAGAGATTGGTATCGTCCGCGAAAATAAACGAACTTGAGTGTTTGATTCGTAACGGTAAGTCGTTTATGAATAAACTAAAATAAAACGTGGAGGTTGCTGAACCTTGAACCACACCTCTGGTGGTTTCTCTAATTTTTGAAGCTTGTTTAGTCTGAATATCGCTAATTTCAACGTATTGCATTCTTTCGCTCAGAAGTGATACTATAATCTGATTGTCTATACCATACCATTTTAGCTTTTCTATCAGAATTTGTCTGTCAACCATGTCAAATGCTTTCATAAAATCAAGTGAGATAACAATGCATATATGATTATTGTCAAGGCTGGTGCATATAAAATCGTTAATTGCCACCAATGCATGACTAGTACTGTATTTTTTACGGAAGCCAAACTGATATTTGGTAAGAAAGTCATTTGCTTCAAAGTAGCTATTTAACTGATTTAGTATACATTTATCCAAAATTTTTGTGAGTACAGGTTGGATTGAAATGGGTCTAGTTTCAGCTGCAGTTTTAGGATTATTTACTTTAGGAATAACTACAATTCTAGCTGTCTTTAGTTCAACTGGAACGTGTCCGAAGTTTAAAAACATATTGTACATACTCAGTAGTGAACATTTAAATTTTTGTGATTTCATACCAATGTTGACCATTTTATTACACATCCCCAACGGGTCTATACTGTAACTGTTTTTGTTCTTCATACTGTTCCACACTTTGTCAATATCATCTAGCGTAAGATATCGCATCGAAAACACTTTATTGTCAGGATTAATAGGAATTGGTTTGGTTGGGAAAGTGACGGTGTCATTACAGTCTTTCGTAGCTATATTCACGTAGTAATCATTAATATGGTCAGGACAAAGCTTTAACTTATGTTCTTGTGTTTTTCGGTAAGGAAAGGTTTTTTCCAAACCACGCCACAAATTTGAACCTTTTATGTCATCTTCAAGTTTACTTTTAGCATCCAATATGATGTAAAGCAGCGAAATGAAATATGCGACAGTAAGACATATTGATTACCTTGGCTTGAAAATTTATTTTGGTCAAATTGGTTGTAAGTCAAGTAAGTACAAACTTATGTATACTTAGGTCGTGGATGGAACAATCGGTGGCACCAGGATCACTGGTTTTTTGGGACATGTTATTGCTGCAAGGCGTGAGATAAGGGAATTAATGTTTTTTTTCAAAAATACTTTTGTAATTTAAATGGTATGTGAAAATGCCTTAAAAATAAGTTCTCCTAATAAAACAATACTGATTGATTCCAATTTTACTCAATGAACGTTTGACTTTATATCTTCAAGTAAGAAAATACACAGCAAAAGTTCATGGATAGGGAAGATAGTCTGTACCAGTACCACCTTTTATAGTAATCGTATCTATCTATATTATTAATACGCAACTTGAAAATCGTTTGTACAGCTAAAAACTTTTTTATTTCTGGGCCTACAGAGCTGATCAAGGTGTCATTCGACTCGAAATTCAATGGCGGAGTGCAACGGGGGGTTGACGTTGTATGATACACAACAGCTAAATAACTAATTGAGGTCAAAGATCAACAACTTAAATGTTTACTTTTTCAGCCTCAAAGTTATAAATTTAAAGATGATTTCTATACTATTATTATGCCAGCAAATATCGGAGATGTCGAACTTTGAAATATGTTTGATATTTGAGGTCAAAGGTCAAGTTTGAAAAATGAGTGAAAATCAGAGAATACGATCATGTTACATTCATCATTGTTGTACGACGATAACTAAACGCAGTTTAGAAGTTGAATACTAATATTAAAATGCCTCTGACATGGGGGAAGGGTCACGCATTTCACCTATTACTACAAACGAACACAACAGCTTAGCAAACGTTTCATTCCAATATAACTGTAAAAAGTGTATGCTGCGGTGACTGACACTAATTTATTGAAATGATTTCTATATTGGTATTTTGAAGAAAAAATATTATGATTATTGAGTCTCAGCGTCCTTATTAAGGACGGGATTTTCTAGTAGTTAATGAATTCCCGAATTTCAAATGAATACCTAGTCACCACGGGAGGAAAAGCTTGGTTTCAAAAATCTCATTGAAGATTTACTTATTTTTAACGAATTCAGCGTAACAAATGACTTATAAGAACGCCCCGGGACTCCAATTATAATTTTAATGACATACAACAATGAAGATCTGCAAAAACAAAAGTAGTCGTTCAAAGCAGACCACTGTTATAAAGAGGGAAGGTGATTGATGATCTCAAAACACCCTATGATGGATTAGCCATTCATATATATCATTTAATTCCAGTGTCAAATAAACCGTCACGTTATTCGTTAGGTAACAGCCACTAGGTTAGATATTCAAGCCATTAAAATAGCGAGTGTTTACGAACTAAAACGTGCTACGTCATGATATCATGTTGTTGAATCTTTAAAAGTTCAATAATTTGATGCGACAAGAGATATTACTTCGGTACTCATGCACATCGAGTATTGCGAAGTAGCATTTATATGTTGCCATTAAAGATGGCTCATTACTCACAAACATGTCACAAATTAATTCACGTTACGCGTAAACTCTGATTATATACCATGACATTACCATTCATAACTGTCCAATCAATCATCTCATTTAAATACAACACTTCCATGACATGTGCAAAGTTTTGTGTAGTGGAACGTACATGAACCATACATATGACGGCTTTCCAAAACTTTTGAAGTGAATTCTTGTCGTAATTGATATGCACATAAAAGCAACATAAATGCAGTAGTGTGCATGATGATTCGTTTTACCAAATCGAAGGTGAGAGTCACTCTGCTGTATTAGAAACTATTGACTTTATTTACAGACTCATTTTTAAATATACATATGCTTGCGGAATTACATTAAATGTAAATACACCATATAATATACTGTCGTTATTATCTATTGTGCACAATTTGTAAAATCAAATTAGTTCCCAACCACATCCACAGATAACGGAATCTGGTTATCTAAGTATTTTCGTCGACACCGTCCTCGATGGTGATAATGAAGAATGTAACCATCAAACTGATATACTGAAAGCAGAGAAAATGCAACAATTTTCTTCTGTTTAGCTAACATAACCTTCATAGATATGCAGTTATATAAAGCGTACCTCAGCTACAAATTCATACGTAACAGTGAACATGTTGCTTCCACGAATGCCAATGTCTTCAACAATGTCCTCATGCATTACAAGACGGGCCTCATCGGCCGGTGCAGAGTTTATATTATCTTTTCTGGTAAGCCAATCCTTTGCGGATTTTAGCTAAAGCAGCCAAAAGTCGAAAGCTTTTTAAAGCTAGTTATGTTAGCATTGAATTCATATACTCCGCTGAATGCAAAATTGTTGCACTCGTTACCTGTTCGCAAATTTCAGCACATATGTAAAGCTTGTAGCATGATTTACCAAAATACATCAATTTGTTAACTGTCCAAAGAATGTTCTGAGGGACGAATATTGTGTTCATGTACATAGAATAAAACATCAGATCCTCTGCTAAATACCCAGTCACTTGATTTCCAACTGCAGCGTTGACCAATTCCGTAAGTTCCTGAATGGCTTGGAAATTCCTGTATATTTTCTTCCACGTTTCTCTTTTATCAACTTGCCCAAGTTGCCATTGTTTAATGGCGGATTTGCCTACCGGACACGTACCCAATTTGCCGTTGTTCCTGTTTTTGTCCTCTTCGATTTCAATAGCAAACGAATCTGCTGCTGTCCATAGCGTCCAAGCAAACGTAAGGATGAACAGGTCGGAAAACTCGGTCAACGCATCCCTGTCGCCAGAAGAACATATGTAATTAATCTGGAAGGCTTAAATGACTTCAACATAGTAATAGAAATGCACTACCCAGCATAATTGTTACAAATCGTGAGAAATGACAATGAACCATCCGCAAATGAAATGTAAGGTAACTGAGTTAGCTCAGTTGAGTTTGTAGGAGCTGAAAAGCAAAAGACGAATCGTCCTTGCCAAACAAGCGAGCTTAGCCATCCTGCAGATGTCCATTTTGTAATTTGAATCAGGAAATACACGACCACTTTCAGGACAAATAAGCCATAAAATATGTAAAGAAAACCGGGTTTAGTGACCTGCAAATGTTCCAACATAAATATGGTCGTACACAAATATTTTACCCCTCCGAAAATTTATTAATGATATTGACGTTTTTACATCACCTACCCATTTGCTTCTGATCCGCAGATGTTTGTTCCGCAAGATATTATTCAGGACGTTCATGTAATCACGGCTGTTAAGCCAAAGTCTCTTGATTGTCAGTAGTTCGTATAGAGATGAGAAGATCGTCCGAAAAATGTCAAAATACTGTATGGGATTCTTTGAGGGTGGAGAAATTTCACGAAAGTCCGAGATCAATACGAATATGGCCAAAACGTGAAAAAAGGCACAGACGATCTGATAAACGTGGGTACAAATTGACATATTTATGATTTATTTATGACCGTTTCCCGATTTGTTATTTTAATTGTGTACCTGTTGTGCTCTCCATGTCTTCTTGCGAAAGTAACCTTTTCCTTCTTTATCTCTCACGAAACGAAACGGACATACGCCAAGATAGTAAGCAAAGTTGAAGAATATTTTGATGATGTTTGTTAGCTCGGACCTTCTGTGAAAGTCCGTTCCGGCTTCCTCAATTGGCTCACATTTGGACGAAGATAACCATAATTGCATTCTAAGGACCAGATTTGTGTAGCCCATTTTCCAGAGATTTCTCTCGCGGCAATCATGACAATCTAGCGACTGATAAGGAGAATGTTCTGGTCGTGTGATTTTATACTAGACAAGTAGGACAAGTCGCTTAAAATTGAATGTTTAAATAGGTAGCCAGTTAAAAAGTAAAGTAAATGGAAAGATGATTGATAATCGCCGATCGTATACTTTCATTCAGATAATGATTGATTGCTCATTCGTTCCATTAATTTTGATTTATATCATTCCAGGAACAGATACAAAAATTGACCAATCCATCAGAGTGCTGTTAAGCTTGTCATTATAATGTTCAGCTTCACATGTTACATTTGATACCTTACAAATTACGACAAAACAATGTCATTCTGTTTTGGAGTAAAACGTTTTGTTATTCTTATGAGATAGACAACAGTCTAAACAAGCATGCATTTAGCTGGTTCTTGAATTCCTTCGCTCTGAGAGCTTTGGATTTACCGATGTTTTTCATTATAATGGAGCATTTATATTGGATTTTTTGTTAAGCCCACACCATTTACCTATTTTTGTACACACACTTTGAATCCAACGTAGCGTTTGTTTTTTAATGTGAAATGGTAGTATTTCAGCGACACGCATCTTGTTCTACGTCATTACCTTCCAAATGAATCGCATGCTTGCATGCAAAATATCCTTGAGAACGTATCAGTACGACAATAAAATGTTTGCTCTGCATTTGATAAAAAGCATTTATTAAAAATTAAGTTAATTAATTAATCTTAAAAGTATTGAAAGCGACAGGTGGAAATCATAATATGCGGGGAAGAAAATATGCCTGGACAAAACTGCTTTCTTCCTTATCGCACTTCTGAAATATTTCTGAAAATTTCCTGGGTTTGAATTGCTTTAAACAGTGCGTGGATATTTGTATTATAAAATGTTTTTCCAAAAAAGAACAACATACAAACAAAACTCGTATAAAATCTGTATAAAATGCTTATAAAATGTAAAATGTTTGCAGCGGCTGAGGAACCTATGTTGGAATGTGGCGGACAAAGTCCCTGAACCAGCAAAAGCTACATATCTATACTGAAGCTCAGAGCTATGAAATGTAAGGCATTGATGAGAGTTACTTAAATTTTATGCCATAGGTAAAAAACATTACAAGTTTTCGGGATCCCAATTATGAAAACTCAGTACTTTGTAGACATCTACAAAGTTGTTAACTAATTACATGAACATATACATAGTTTAGGTACCCCTCATTGTTCATGCCATGCACTTTAAATCATTTTGTTCATATGATCGATTAAGGGGTTTGTAGAATTTGGTAGGTTTATTTCAATAGGTTTATCTTTATTGAATGTAGGTTCTTTGCCTTAATGTATACGCAGAGTTGGTGTTATCTTAAACAGAGTAGAATGAGGTCTGAGGTGGATCTCAGAAAGACACGGCTAGTCATAGCTAGCTTACAACATGATCGTTTGGCCTACGTGACCAATTACTAACATCGAGACAGTCTGACAAGCAACAGATAAACAAATATACTTAATTGAATGATAGATTAGGAATAATCTAAATCTGCTTAACAAGCTAGTTTGCATACACTACATATTTCCCCCTTTCTTATTGTACTGCAATCGGACGACTGGCTTGGTAATTCGCTTTGGGCGGCCGACGGCTGCTTCAGCTTCTTCAACAACTCGAGGTGGAGATGATGGAGGATGGGACGGCAAAGTAGCTGCTGTTGAACTCGACGGTGAAGGTTGCTGTGACCTTGGAAGTCGTTCTGGACTGTTGATTGGCGTACTCTGGCGGGACGGAGCACGTTGCTGTTGCTGACGCTGTGGACTGCTCTGTGGCGTGGCTGAAGGGGATCCTGATGATGAATGCTCCAACACATCATGATTTGCTTCATTGTTTGCTGCTGGTCTAAGGTGGTCAATATGTCGTTTCATAGGTTTGCCACCGACATTCACAAGATAAGTAACAGGGCCTAAGGCTCGTGTTGTTGTTCCCAAAGTCCACTTTTCTTCGTTTTTCGAGAACGTACGGACCCATACAGGTTGATCAGGATTCAGCTCACGTGACTTGACTCGTTGATTGTAGTTCCGTTCTTGGTTAGCCTGGGCGGTGGCAACTTTGCCATGCACGTCCGGGTGCACTAAATCAAGAGCGGTACGTAATTTGCGTGACTGGAGGAGCTCGGATGGACTGACTCCCGTAGTTGAATGTGGAGTAGCTCTGTAGTGGAACAGGAAACGCTGTAACTGGTTTTCCACTGGTCCATCCTTTCCCCCTTTCATTCCTTCTTTAAAAGTTCGTACGAACCTTTCTGCCTCCCCATTTGACCTTGGGTGGTAGACAGACGAAAGGATATGTTTGATGCCGTTGTTGGATAAAAATTTGCTAAATTCATCCGAGATGAATTGACGACCATTATCGGTGACAATTTGTTGGGGCAATCCAAAACGGGCAAAAACTTCGAGTAATTTTGTTTTCACTGCTGCGGATGTAGTGTCATTTCCCATGAGGAACACTTCTGGCCACTTGGAACGTGCGTCCACGAGGATGAGCCACATCTTTCCAAGGAAGGGGCCTGCCAAATCAATATGAAGTCGCTGCCATTCCCGCTCGGGAAATTGCCATGGGTGGAGAGGAGCACTCGCTGGACTTGGACTGGTCTCTTGACAATGCTGGCATGATTTGGCTAACTTTTCTATATCCGCATCTAGGTTGGGCCACCACACGTGCTGACGTGCTAAATTTTTCATTTTCACAATACCGAGGTGGCATGTGTGTAATTGCTGCAGAATTTTATCTTGTAATTTTGACGGAATTACAACTCGTATGCCCCAGAGGAGGACTCCTTGGACAATGGTGAGTTCAGTACGACGACTGAAGAACGGCTGCAGATGAGCATCTTCTGGAGGCAATTGACTTGGCCAACCGTGTTCATGGAACTGGAGAACACGGGAAAGGAAAGTGTCTCTACTTGTTGCTTTCCGTATCTCTTGAGCTGTAACTGGAAGGACTTCCAGTTGTTCAATAACGACAGAATTGACGATTTCTTCTGTTTCTTCTTTAACGGCAGACGTGACCACTGTTGTTGTGGGCAAACGGCTTAAAGCGTCGGCGTTACCATGCTCTGTAGTCTTCCTGTAAATGACCTCGTATTGAAATTGGCTTAGGTAGACTGCCCAGTGGTGTAGTCGTGTTGCTGCGTACGCAGGTAGTTGAGTTTTAGGGCCAAAAATAGACACAAGCGGCTTTGCATCTGTCACCAACAAAAATTTCCTTCCGCACAGGAACTTGAAATATTTTTGTATTCCATAAATGATGGAAAGGCCCTCCTTTTCAATTTGACTGTATCTCCGTTGCGTGTCGCTGAGGACTTTGGAGGCGTATGAGATAGGACGTTCAGATCCATCCGGGTATCTGTGGAACAGGACCATCCCGACAGATGTCTTGCTAGCGTCTGTTGCTATCCCGATTGGAAGGCTTGGGTCAAAGTGCGTGAGAACTGGAGTAGTTGTGAGTAACTGCTTGACTCGACGAAATGCATCACGGCACTCTTTTGTCCATTTCCACTGAACGTTGCTGCGTGTTAGACGGTACAACGGTTCACAAACAGTGGCAAACTCAGGCACAAACTTGCCATAAAAGTTTGATAAGCCAAGGAATGAAGACAATGCTGAGACATCACGAGGCTCGGGAATGGAGAGAATTGTTTCAATCTTCTCGCTGCATGTTTCAATTCCTGCTTTGGACACTCGATGACCCAAAAACGTAACCTTGTCTTTCAAAATGTCACATTTGTCTTGATTTAATTTGTAGTTATAATATCTCATACGGTTAAAAATTTCTCTGAGGCTCTTCATGTGGTCAGCGTCGCTGCTTCCCGTTGTGATACAATCGTCGATGAATGAGCCAGTTTTGGGGATGTCATGGAGCATTTTGTCCATGAATTCCTGGAAGATTGCCGGTGAGGAAGCAATGCCCTGTGGAAGGACATTATACCGGTACAGTCCACGATGCGTATTGATGACCAGGAACTGCTTGCTTGCCTCATCTAACTCCAACTGGTGATAGGCGTTGTGACCATCCAGCTTGGAATACGTGTTACCACCACTTATCTTGACGAATAAATCTTCTGGTACTGCTAACGGGTACTGGGTGACACAGAGCTGGTTGTTGACTGTATTTTTGTAGTCACCCGTAATACGTACACGACCATTTGGTTTCCCAACGACAACCAACGGTGACGCCCACTCAGAGTACTGGATTCTCTCAATCACTCCTGTCTGCTCCATAAGATCTAATTCACGATCGACCTTGTCTCGAAGAGCATATGGAACATCCCTTGCTTTAAGGAATTTGGGCTGAGCGTCATCTTTCAAAACGACCTTTGCTTTGAAGTGACGGATTCTGTCTTCAGCGGTGGGGGCCTTGAAGACGTCTGAAAATTCTCGTACCAGAGACTTTGCTGATGCTGTTGTTGGATCAGAATGCTCCACTTGATTGCACTGAGCATCTACTTCTTCCCAATCGATTTTAAATTTCTGGAGGAGGTCTCGTCCGAACAAGGAGGAGCCATCCACTACTGGAATGCTGTGCTGGATCTTCTGACCGTTGTGCTCGATTGTTGTCTCATATTCCCCGATGGGGTAGAATAGAGTTTTTGTGTAGGATCGGAAGACGACATTGGACTTCTTCAACTTCGGTGAACCAATGCTTTTCCAAAAATCAATGGAGAGGGTCGCTTTTCCACATGCTGTATCCAGCTCCATGTCATGATGATGATTATTGATTTTTGTCTTCATAATTATGATATTCTTGTTCTTTCTTACGTTGTAGATCTTGGCAATTTCCACAATATCCACGTTATTTGCTGATTGGGGTTTCCTACACAAACGAGCAAAGTGTCCTTTCTTGCCACAGTTGTGACACTTGACATTTTTATGAGGACACTCACGGGCGGTGGTGTGCTTACTTGAACCACAATTAGGGCAGGAGTTGCTGTTGGACTTTCCGTTTTCGTTATGCTTGCCTTTTCCTCCCTGTTCATGTTGCGGTTGTTTGTTATTCCACTTTTTCTGCTGCTGAGACCTATTCTTGTTGACTTGCTCCGGAGGTGGTTGAGGTGTAGACTGACTACCTCTGACCAAGGAAGTGCTGGCTTCGGCAGCTTCCTGAGCTGTGGCACTTTGAATCACTTCGGCCAATGTTATGGTGTCTTTCTTGGTGAAAAGAGTACGCTGGGCTGCTTCAGAGTTGAGCCCGAAAATCAGTTGATCCCGTAGACGATCCTCCAAATCCGTGAACTTGCAATGAGTAGCCAGCATTCTGAGCTCGGCTATAAACTGAGAAACGGACTCTCCGTGGCGTTGGCGTCGTCCCATAAACTTGTACCGTTCTGCGATGGCCTTTGGGGCGGGTTGAAAATGCTCTTTCAGCGTTTTAACCAGCTCATCCAGAGTTTTGGCGGTGGGAGCGTCGGGAGCCAGGAGTGTGGTGAGCAACGTGTAGGTAGGTAAACCCAACGAGGAAAGGAAGACGGCACGGCATTTATCCTTTGCTGCTGAGGCGTCCAAATCGTTAGCTGCGAGAAAAGATCTGAACTGACCCACCCACATTTCAAAATCATCACGATCCCTGTTGAAAGGCTGCAGGACACCGATGGTCGACATGATGACTCTTTTTGGAGGTGTACTTGAAGTTGAACTTGAACTTGAAGAACTACTTGAACTTGCTGTAGGATCAGGTTTCTCGTCTTTAACTTTACCAGCTTTCCCAGACATGGGTTGTGTAAAAAACTAGTAACTCGTAATTGCAAGGATCACTGCAACTTTGAGAAAATTTCCGAAAACTCTGACACTCGTATACGGTAAAAAATCAGACTCGTCGCCAATGTAGAATTTGGTAGGTTTATTTCAATAGGTTTATCTTTATTGAATGTAGGTTCTTTGCCTTAATGTATACGCAGAGTTGGTGTTATCTTAAACAGAGTAGAATGAGGTCTGAGGTGGATCTCAGAAAGACACGGCTAGTCATAGCTAGCTTACAACATGATCGTTTGGCCTACGTGACCAATTACTAACATCGAGACAGTCTGACAAGCAACAGATAAACAAATATACTTAATTGAATGATAGATTAGGAATAATCTAAATCTGCTTAACAAGCTAGTTTGCATACACTACAGGGTTCAAATTCAAACTTTTGACCCCTTCACTGTTCATGCTACATTCTTTTCGTAATTCCATTCACAAGCAATACAGGATATCCGAATAATGTTGCAATGTTCAATTGTTTATTGAATTGAAAGGATCTGCCATCTACCCGTTCAATCCATCCTTCAATATGTCAGATGTTTATAAAGGTAGACTACTCACTACGACACGTCGGAAAAGCAGCGACTAATTCAATATAAACGGTATTATTGGGAAATACGCTACTCATCCTATAAACTTAAAACTTGCGATAATGAGTATTATATAAAGCTTTATATTTTAAATACCATTCAAAGCAAACATAAGAATACGCCAATAACATCCTAAAAAATCGTATACCCGTATTGATTAATTTCACGTGTCGTATCGATTAAAAAATAGGTAATTATCGATTTTCCTGTTTCCACTTGCTTGCTCTCATCGACCGTATTGCATATTGACATTTTACATAGCTCTCGTTGCCAAGCGCATCGGCTACGGTTAAAATATCATAACCTTTAACAATTTAAATTTAAGATTATCAACTTAGGTTTTAAAGGTGCTCTGGATAAACCAAAGTTTATCTCTTGTGCTTTGAAAATGAAAGTATTTGAACAAATTATTAAGGTAGATATAATATTGCTACTAGCTTTTGTCACCAAGCAGTTCAATGCATTGTACACCAACAAGCTTATAATAGGCCCACCAAACCGTCTTTTGCAGTATTTGGAAAGTAATACTTTTTCAAGGTTCGACATCCGTGTGCTCATACAATTTCAGAATTTGTATAAAGATACCAATATACCAAGAGCTGACGTACTGCTCCAGAACCTGAACGAATATTTAGTTCCATTCCAACATTGTCTCGTACACATTACCAATGGCGCCAGAGTTTATCTTCCCCAATCTAAATCCACCCCGCTAATTATTCGGGAAATTGAGCCGGCGTTAGAAATATTGGGATCGAATTGGGATTTACGTAGTGCGAAATTGGTAACTGTTCCTTCAGGAATAAATTTTACAAAGTTCGAAGAGTTCCGGGAGCAGAGCTACGAAACATGTCCCATGTCATCAGTGCTTCTTGGGGATCGGCCTCATTTGTTCCGAAAACGTACGACGCATCCCGGATTTTGCGTAATATTGGATTTTGTCGAGTTTCTGAGAACGTCAAGACCATGGATTTGCGAGGTGCAGATTGGTCTACTGATACCTCAAGAATATTTTGAAATAACGGATAGCTCATCCATACAAATGCAAAGATTTGATCCCAACCTTCTCCAGTATCCAGTTGGGCTTTCACAGTATCCGTGTCCCCAAATTGGCTGTAGTTACATTCAATTTGTTGCCACGGGAACGAGACGGCTAAATATTTTAATGTTGCAGGGAAGCCACAGCTACAAAATGAGTAATCGTGGAGCTCAGATTTTCTCATGGATTCACTCGGTAATGCGATATGGTGATGGTGCCTCCAAACACGATTTGTTTCACATTTGGGAATCTTCAGTAAGTGATCAGGCAGCTACGGAAACGAAGTTGATCCCACAGCCCATAGCCCTAACTTTGATAAGAAATGTTAGAATTTGTGATACTTGCGAAAACACTATCTACTTTGAAGAAGTGGGCGGCAATCAAATTTTCTTAAATCAAAGGCTTTACTGGTCATCTATCAAACATGCCATGATTCTAAAAGTCGAGGATCATACAAACTTATTCAAACGTTCATTTCATGATGTGTTGCAGCAAACAACTCACAAAAACGGTTTGGGTCAAAAACGTGAGCTCGCGTCCCGCAACATAATTGAAATTTACACTGATATTTGGCTCAATTTCTTTGCAAACTTCAACCAAACTACAGTTCGAAGTAAACTACCAGAACACTTACAGGAGATGTCGACCATTCTTATCATCAGCGGGAATTACGGTCATCTTGGATATCCTGTGCGAATTCGAAATGAGCTGGAATCTCTCCTATTTGTCAGCTGTGGGAGGACGTCATTGCAATCATTGCCATTTGATCAGCTCTACGTAATCTTTGACTGGACTGTTTGGCTAGTTATTGGATTTGTTCTATTTCTGGTTGTTCCCCCTGCCTCATTTTGTATCGAGAAATATTTTTCAGATATTATTTCCTTCCAAATTAAAACAAAACTGCGTGGAATCTTCTCCTCAAACGCGTTTATGCAGCCAATTACTGTTCTCCTGGAGCAAGGAGATCCACTGACTATGTCACAAGTCAAGTTGTCACCTCTCAAGTGGCTAATAGGTGGAGTTTTAATTGGCGGACTGGTAATTAGCAATGCTTACAGGCATGACAACGTATACGCCATGATAACACCCAGGAAGATTGTTCCTTATCATTATGTTGACCAACTAGTTAATGGATCTTTCAAAATATTCACGAGGATTGAAATGGTAGACCGTGATGGATATTTGGGGCCTGTTTTGAATCTAAAACAAGGCAATGGCACCCCAACAGCCAACTTTGTTTCGCCGCACGAAATGGATATTTCTTGGGATCGGAATGATGTCATGAGGGTACCGTCTGAACTTTCCTATATCAAAGATACTTTTAGGTGGGGCGTCACGAAATTTCATATTTTGGTCAAAAATTCCAAGCTACATCACGGGACAGTTGACGCTCTTCTAAACGCAACGGCCGGGAACAAAAGTTCCCGCAATATGAAGGGGAACCTTGCAGAGTTGGACCGAGTATTTGTCAGGTTGCAAGAAAATGCGATTTATGACACCAGTTCCCACTGCAATAGAACCGCAGCCATTTTGCCCGCGGGAAAATGCATGCAAATTGCCGATAAGTTAAGGAGAATGGGACGTGAGTACGTTTTCGTTGGGAAAGATGTATTGTACGAAAAAGGCTATGCGTTTATACTATCCGGATGGATCTCTGATATCGTGTTAAGCGAACTGAGTTGGTTGAGTACCTCCGGAATTTGGGAATGGATTGGGAGAAGAGGATCGATAATATCTAGATCGGCTGAATTTGACAATTCTATGGAACTTCTTCACACGCCGAGCATGAAGGGAAATATTCTCGTAATATTTTGTGTTGTTGGAATAGGACATTTTATAGGCTTACTATCATTTTTGCTTGAAACAAGCATTAAAATTGTAAGTAAGATGTTGTTCAACATTTTGTCAGCATTTCGTGCATCTATAATAAAAATTGTGAAGAAAAGAAAGACGAAAGTTGACAAAATGAAATATAAAAAGAAAAGCAAAGTTGTTATGACGATTACCCGAGTACGGAAAAGGAAGAAAATTAGCGTTTAATGTACGAGCAATTTCAGTTTTGTTAAGATTATACAACTGATACATGATATGATGTTCTAATAAATTTAACATTTTCCGATATTTCCTTTGTGCAATAACAAACTACATACTAATTTCCCCCGGCTAATACCTATGTTATTTTAGACCTCGATGGTGAAAATCCGTTGTTAGTTAGCAATTTGAGTAATGTTTTCTTGTGATAATGTTTATGTGGGGGTCCTACCCAATAATGACTACATGCACTATTGAAATATCTATGGTAACATTAAAAGTATAACAGAAACAACGAATAAGCCCGAGTCCGAATATATCTTCAAATCTACACGTGGGATATTATGCAGTAACAGAAATCCTAACTGCAAACTGGAATTACCGTTTGATAGATCTAAACGAGATATTTAACGCAAATATTCAAGCCAGAGGCAAACCTATCGATTTTAAAGATATTAAAATTTTAATATTGCGATGATTCGGTAAATGCATACCGACGCGTTTGCCAATTTAAATTACTACTTTGGATCCCTATAATCTCAAGCATTTATCTACAATGGGTTGGTTTTGTAAGCGTTTTTGCTGTCTCTATCCAAAACTACCGCATGTTAACATTGTGTTCCTCAACTATATTTAGCTGTATATTTTTCAGGCTCCATTAAGAGACAAAATAATTGATTTGGTGTAGAAATTCGTTGCTGAATTTGTGGCAGTACATCCAAATTCACAACATCGAGTTATTTAGCTTTCTGAAGCTACATAACTCTGTCAACTGACTTGTGCATTTGCTTATGAAGCCATTTCAAATTTCCCTTATTAATCCACCAGAAAACGCTCCTTAGTTCCAGTTTCTATAGTTTCCTAATTTGAAATAGATGACAATATTTTGCAATCTTCTATAAATATGATTCCAGTATCCGCAAGAACCATTCCATTTGTCACATACCCAATTCCAAATGTTGATCCAACTAGAAACGTTATTGGTCTTGGAGATTTGGTAAGCCAAGTTGATTCTTCGTGCGATGTTCACATAATCTCCCAGGATATCAATTTCTTCGAGGAGGCGGATCATTCTCTACCAAGACCAGTTTCAATAAGGCAGCTGACAAAAATAAAAGATTTAACTGAATCAGCTGCTCATCATATCAGCAACAACCTGCACCAGGATGTACCCAAGGAAAAATTCCTTGACCGTAGTTTTTATATATTTGCGGGAAATCCCACTCGCGTAAACATTGGTAACATTCGGCTGGCGTCATATCAGTATGTTCTGCTCCTTTTCGCTTTCTCAGAGCAGCTGCTGATGCCAGACATCGACAGTAAATACTTTAGACCGGACGATAGTTCCTTCCCAGTTCGCTACATACCACTTCGGCAGGCACTTTTCGAAGTGGCCATTAATTATCATTTACTACTTAGTTTCACCGAAAACTATCGAATTCGCCGACCGGAATTCACAAAAATTGTGCAAATTTCATTGCAACCGCTTGACGATCACGCCAAGGACATTATTGTATTCGCAAACTTTGAAAAGGACCAGATCAACAATTACCACGGCATATTGGAATGCCCTGACGAAAATTATAAGAAAGATGTAAACTTGATGGGATGTATGAAGTCACGATACTTGTGTCTATTTTGTCCGATAAACAATATAATTGAAATGCCGAAAGAGCAGCTGTTTAATAATGCAAAGTTTGAGGCCGAAATAGTACAAGTTGGAAAACCGAATGGATGGAATGCCGTACGGAACAATCCATGGACTCAGCTTCCCAATGAAACCATCAATTACTATCGGCAGGCAATTTACGATGGTTTGCAGTTTCAATCAGCAATCACTGAAATTCTCATGGCACATGGAAATGTTACGATATATTATGAAATCCCAACATACGAGCACAAACCAACGAGTGGCCAAAAGGATAATTTTCTAAGAAATCACATGCCCAGTCTAAATATTGAAACAAGAATTGTGCACAATTTCTTGACAAAGCATACTAGAACATATGCGCAAGTTATTTTAACGCATACAAATCCGTACCATATATTTCCGGTTTCCTCTGATGGCTACAAGTATTTGACCTGTTATTCAACAGAGCGCATCGGATTCTCGTTTTATCTCGATCCATTTGAAAATGCATTGTGGGGAATTCTACTGATTTTTCTATTCGGACTTACCGCACTTTTACACGTATTCATAGTTTTAAAATATTCTACAAAACATGCAAACGGTTTCAATGCATTTTTATTTACATATTCGACGATGCTCGAATACTCTTACAGTATTCCAAGTTATTTTATGAATCTCCATCCATTCAGGATTGTCATAGGAACTTGGTTGCTTCTATCTCAAATATTCACTAATGGCTACAAAGGGATTGCAATAAGCGACGTTACGGCACCCACTAGAAGGGAAACGCCGTTTAGAACATTTTGGGATTTACCTGGAAATCAGGCCAATGTAGGTATGGTGATAGTTTACTCACCGCTAACTGATTGGATTCATAAAGACTGGCTAGAAAATAACTCAATACTTTATGACGAAAGATTTAGCGTGATTGTCAATACTTTTGGTGGCCAGTCACTAAAAATTAAGCTTGGTTCAAAATTTATGGCCGAAATGAGTACGGATTTGTGGGTTCGAGGTACTAAGCTTGCAGAAAGCTATGGAAATTTCAATGCCTCCTATGATCCCTTGCAAGTTTTGTTTGAAAGGATGGGCAACACATTGGTAGAGCATCTCGTACCAGTTCCGGACAAAGAAGGTGGATACTCCCGACCGTTCAATGCTATTGTTGAGGAACATATATTGAATTGCAAGGAACCTATTATTTATGTTGATGTCAAGTCGAACCTAAATGACGAGTTTAAATATTTGTCTCAGGTATATGAAACAACGAAGTGGTTCACGAGCAATGAGTCCATTTTAACGGATACACTAGCTTGGAATTTTGACCATGGCTACGGGTCACAAGTGCCACGAGTTTTTGGACGTTTGCTTGAAAGCGGAATTTACAAGCTATTTAAGGATTTGTACTTCCGAGGAAGGTATTTCGGAGAACGACTGAAATTTGCTAGAAATAATTCTGCTAAATTTGGGCAAGCGACCGTTTTGCCTCTGAGTGTGTACTCCAATGTTCAGACGATATTTTTTATATTTTTGTGTGGTGTCGCTGTTTCGATGGCTAGCCTCTCGTTTGAGGCATTTTGGGACCTTGCTGTAAAATATTGTTTATATATCCGAAGTTCAAAATTAACATTCAACACTTTTTGCAAGATTTCCTTTGAAGGAATTAGTTGGAAAATTACGAATATAATATTGTGGGTCTATAAAATTAAATATATTTATTTTACAATTATCCAGTTGGAAGTAATAAACAAATTACAAGCATGCCTAAGGTGTTTCTGTTCATAAACATAAGCATGTTAATGATTAGGTTTAAATATTATCCGCAATTCACAAAACCGTGTTTCCAGTGATTGTATCACATGGATCATCATTACACAAGGCAGCACATTTAAATAATAAAACTACGGCTATATATTTAAATATATATTTGAAATAAAACAATTGAACCACTTTTACAAAAACTTTATTATGTTGGCATTGCGTTCTGCTAAATCATTCATATAAACCTCTTCACTGCCCTCGGTCAATATCAAGGGCAAGCATATAAATCAAAAGTGTATAGAATCCATAAGATCGTTGATATCATTGGCCTAATTTAAAAATGAGGAATGGAATGCATTTAAAATAGTTTATGAAAAATGTATCTCGATCAATCAAGCTACTTATCAATTTAATCACTGTATTTCATGCTATCGAAATAAACAATTCGATTTACGTGACCCGTTTATCCCCTCAGAATGTGTCACGACAACTGACAACGACAGGCAAGCGTTTTGTTTCCAAACATCATGTTCGGTTCCAAATACTCTTCCTTATCATGCATTGGATCTCTTCTAAAGTTAAACTTTTGAAACATCTTTGTCGCAAACAAGAATATGATATCCTTTGCCAACCCCTCCCCCAAACACGAGCGATTCCCTACCTGAAATCCAACAACTTTTTACATCAAACTTTTGTCATCAATTCTTCTGCACGAAATTTTGTATAATTTCTGTTTCTGCATAAGGGATATGTTTGCGGTCCTGAAAGAAGCTCAATTTTAACTGCTGACAATCTTCAAAAGAAAACTGTTAACTGTTTTGAAACTGCGTTTATTTTGTATTGCTGTAAATTAAATACAACTTGTAATAAATATTGCATAGTCACTCCAGGAAAATCACATGTACAGATGCTTTTTGTTTCGTTATTCCGTACTATGCCGTTGAATTACCGACATGAAACTGTAAACTATCTAACATAATTTTGGCCTCGGTACATCAAATGTGCATAAACATTTCATTGTGCTAATTGGTTGTATTTTAAGAAGATCGCTTTACATAAAATAGATTGTACAATTAACAGTTTCATGACACGTTCGACGTAACAAATATTTTGGTGGCGCCTTGGCAAGGCCAGTCTTGACTAAACTGAAAGGATATTCACACAGTGACCTTAGAATAGAGATGTGCATGCAACTAAAAACTGTTTTTGTGGTTTATATCAGTTAGCATAACATGTTATTTCACTGTCACTCTAATTCCAATGCATATCAACACTAACCAAAGTAAAATTACGAAAGAAATCACAGCATGAAACGAGACATTATTCAGTGAATTGTTCATTTATTAGAAATGGCTCAATGAATCAACGACCACAGTGATTGGAATTTGGTAGTATTACCTACAACATTTATAAATGATTGCGGTCTTCACTGTCATTTGCAAGAAATGTCCATAGCTTGCAAATTACAATTATTAACATATAACGTTCCCGATTGTTTGTGTCCTATCTTGCTAGACTGTCCCGACAAGTAGCAACGACCGGCAAGTGCTTGGTGGCCAGACAAAATCCCATGCTCGGTTCCAAATATTCCTCTTCCTCGTGACTTGGGTCGGTGCTAAAGTTAAACTTTTGAAATAGCCTTGCCGCAAACAAAAACATGAGATCCTTTGCCAGACCCTCCCCCAAACACTGACGCTTCCCAACATGAAATCCCACAACATTTTCCCTCAAACTTTTCTCCCCGCTAAGAAATCTCTCTGGTCGAAACTTTTCGGGATCACCCCAAATCTCTTTGTCGTGATGAATGTGGTACAAATTTCCTATAAGAACGGTCCCTTTTGGAAGTAGGTAGTTTTTGAAACGCAGATCCTCAGTCAGCTCATGAAGTAAGCCCATTGGTAAAAACGGAGTAATTCTCAACGACTCCAAAATCACCGCCTCCATATACGGCATGCTGAAAAATAATAGAAATAAAATATAAATTTTACGCAACGTTGAAAAAGGAATCATAATTCTGAAACGTGTACTTCAACCGATCCCTCAAAGTCGGTTCCCTGTCCCTGCCAATCTCCCGATCAATTTCCTCCTGGGCCCTTCCCTGAACTTGCTTATCGCAGCACAAATAAAAAATGAGCCAGGTCAATGATGTTGCCGTTGTCTCTCCGCCTCCAAGAAACAGCGTCACTATCGTTCCCACCAATTGTTTCCAGCCATCCTCCCCATAAAAACTTGATCGAGGATCCCTTTCCGTTTTCATCTGTTCCAAATAGGTGTCGATTAGATCTCGCGGGGAGCCCTCCTGGAAATTCTTCTCGTGCTCTGCGACACATTCCCGAACAAATCTGTTAACCGCTGCGGCTGCCTTTAAAAGAAAGTTATATCCAGACTTTTCCGGGGACAGGTACTTTAGCCAAGGTACGAACGCTAGTCCGGTCTTGGTGGTCCTTTGGGCCGCCTCCTGAAAGTCCTGCATGATGTCTACAAAACGGGTGTCCCCCGGAGCAATTTTCTCCCCCGTGACCAGTGCCCAAAGAGCATTGATTGTTCCCTTCTGAAGCTCTCCTAAAATCTGCACAGGCTGACCATTGGCACCTTCTTTCGTCAGCCATGCGACTATATCCCTTGCCTCGTCGACAATCATTGGCTCCATTGTCGCTCCCTTCCCATAACCCAAACTCCTCAGATTTTTTAAGCAAAAATGTCTCTGTTCTTGCCAATGTTGGCCGTCCAAACATAATAGTCCGTACTTGCCACCAAACGGGAGCTGAAACAAATCCGTAAGAAGTTTTCCTGTGGATGCTGGATATATCCCGAAGATTTCTTTCATTACGGCAACATCATTGATGACGACTGCAGGTTGGTTTCCAAGATGGATTGTATAAACGTCTCCAAATTTGTAAGCCCATTTCGAGAGTTTTAGGTGAATAGGCTCTGCAACCAGAGATAGGATATTGCCTATTATGGGTACTCCACGAGGCCCTAAAAATTAATGTTCATTTAAATGAAATGTGTATGTATTGATGAAAGTCTACTGATGCTTGTGGTTACATATAATTTTAATATTACGATTGATTTAGCAGTGTATATTACCTGTAGGAAAAAAATATTTTTGTCCTTTCCGTTTTATCTTTGTTACTAACACTGGAATAAGGATGGTGGCTAAGGAAACTGTTATCACAAGATCAAACCACGTTTCTGGGAAATAGTCCATTTTTAAATGTTGACCAATTATGGAGAAATTAAGAAGTGAAATATATCCACATTTGCTGCATTAGTTATAACATAATATTTGTGTGCACTACTCAGCAGATGATGCATAAGTAGTCCGCTCTTACAAAATTTGCATCCAGAGAGATTATGAAATCGTGGTCCATAGTCCACTTTTATCGCTCTGCCTCACTGTTAGCTCTGGCAACACGTAAACCGCAAAATGGTACATACACAGCTAGATGTTCACAATGACCTTGTTTTGTCTCGCAAAAAAGTTAACTGGTTCTGCATAAGAAAATGTTATGATGTTATGGTATGCTATGAAAATGACTACGAGAATAAAAAATCTTGTGAACATTTTGGTCGTGTTTTATGTATATTGCAATTTCAGGAGCATAAACAGCACGCAAAGATGTCTTGGATAATCTTCTGTTTTGCTGCAACAGGAAAACGCGATCAGATATTGAATTGCCTGCGGCTCTGGTTACATGATGAACAACTGTCACTCAAACTCATATACGCAAAAATAATTGGAGAATAAGTTGCCTTGAGTTACCTGATGAATAACTTTAATTCAACGTTTTATAATAATGATAACATCAAAGTGTTTAAAACTGCCGAGGAACTGTCAATAGTATACGTATTTATTTAGCCAATTGCTAGTACATCTTTGCATATGCAATGACAAATCATTGCATATGGAACTGCATACATACGTTCTTAAAACTGCACAGTACGTTTGAGTGTTTTGTAAAAAAGGAGGAAATTTTGTGGTTTACATTTTTGTAGTGCTGCTGAAAAAGCTCCGTGTGACTACCCAAGATAGAAACCGGATAATGGCATTGATAATTTTATGGATTGAAAATTATGTTTTATCCAACTCACATATAATGCTCATAATTACCTTTATTTGCAATAATTGTAAGTAATGAATGGAATTTGAATTAGCTACCAGTGAAATTTTATAACTGTTGACATACACATCATGCCAATTACGCACTGCGTTGTCAGTGTTTTACAAGTTGAAATAGATTGTTAATTGATTTTGTCTCTGTAGTCAATGTAATTTAGAAAAGTGACTAACTCGAGTTTCGCAATTTATTGCGAAATCAAATGGTGCATCAAACTAGAAAAAGTCAAATCATCAGAAAAATTATAAATCAGAATGACCCTTATTTTTTATTTGAATACATGTATGATAAACTACCATGGCACAGTTACATTAGCCAGCGTTTAGTACAAATTGGTCAAATATTTCGATGGGTTAATGTGAATATTTTGTGTTTTGCAATCTTAGTAATGGTACCCATAATACGACTTTTGTAAAGGTAATTAGCCCATATTTTACAACAGGCAAATTTTGACAAATTGAAGCTATTGGAAGTCACCCTTTCGTTCCCTTTTACAAATTTAGTCACTTCATAATTTGTGATATGCCAACATCTCCTGCCTTCAAATCTAGTCGGTTGAAACTTCCTCAAGATGCTTCTAACTCCTTTCGAGAAACACTGTTTCCAAACGCACAGCAAAATGTTTGCATACGTTTGGCCATTGATGGTCAAGTGGGACGAGGGATTCACTCGACTAGAGTGGAATACACCCCTCCATAAAACAATTCCAAACTCAGCCGTGTTTATTTTCACAGCCTTCTATGGAATAGTTCATCTTGCCTTGGCACTAAAATTTGAGTACTTCATCCACTCCCAAAACTACACCATCATTCACCGATTCATCCACTTGATCCTCTTTCTCGTCTTCTGTTTACTCAGCCTGGCATTTGGAATCCTTGCCAATAATAGCTTTGCTTCAGTTAACGAGCTCCTCCGCTTTTCATCACAACTTGAAAATTGTATAAATACTTATAATTAAATTTGAAATAACGTAAGGCCGTTTAAAAACCCATTTTGTTCATTTCCAGTGTCCAAGGAAATTGGCCGGGTGGAGGAAGGAAGGCAAAATGTTGTGCACGATTACCTGGTTTTCTCAATCATTCCTGTCACTGCCATTGTCCCATACACCATCCCGCTGGGCTGCCTCTTTTCGAACGTCGACGTATCCTATTTCATTCTGGAAGCTCTTCTACCTCCAAATCACACAGAAAGAAGTCACGAGTCCACCATCGCATCACTTGTTTTTCGATTTTTGCTCAATTTTGTCATAACGCTAGAGTACGCTCGGACAGTTTGTTTTTTCAACTGCTGTCTAACAGTGGTACTCTCTAGGATAGTAAAAGTTGTTAAAATATTCATGACAAAAGGTTCACTTGATTCTATAGACCAATATGTGCGGTGCTACAATCGTTTTCGAATAATTTTTGCCAACATGGAAGGTTGTTTCGATCGCTCTATGTACATTGTGCTAACGGCTATATTTTGGATTGTGGTCTGTCTCAACTGGATTTTGGTTCGAACATCGCCATTAGAAGTATCAGTCATGATTTATTCCTCAATTCTTGCCATTTTTCTGGCCTTGTTGACAGGCCTGTATTTGAGCCTTCCAATGGAATGCAATGCGTTTGAATTGGCGGTGATTGTAACAAAAAAGCAACATTTCAGAGCTAAATGTATTTATGCAACGTATCCAACGCGCAAAAGGCAAGTGGATATGCTAAGGACACGGGCGATAAGACCTGTCATATTTATGTATGGCCCGTATTGGAGACATGGGAATCAGTTTCTGGTTGACTTTTTCCGGCTAATTTGCGTACGCTCCTTTGATACCATTCTGCTAATTCGGATTTGAACATTCAGTGGAGACTGGATTCATTAAAACGGGTCCTCGAAATGATGATTTGCGAAATAATGCTACTGTGACGGCGAAAAGAATAATGATTTAATAATTCAATTTTAGGGAATAAATTACAATTAAAATAAATTGTGCTCTATATAATATTCATCAAATTTGATTAAGTAAAAGCAAGAAATGGTCCTCATTTGCACAGGCATGTCAGGCATGGTTCAGTACAAGTCTAGGTGTTACCACAACCGGCAGACGTCTTGGTGTCAGCAAAATCCCTGTAACAGGTTCCAAGTAATCATGTTCCGAGTAACTTGGATCTGGACTAAAGTGGAACTTTTGGAACAACTTCACCGCAAACAGGAACATGACGTCTCGAGCGAGGCCCTCTCCCAAGCACTGACGCCTCCCCACTTTAAACGCGACCACGTTATCTTTTAGGCGCTTCTCACCACTTCCAAATCTCTCTGGCCGAAATATTTCCGGATCCCCCCAAGTCTCCCGATTATAATGTGCATGGTACAAGTTTGAAATAAGGAAAGTTCCTTGCGGAAGAATATAGTTTCGGAAATTCATGTCTTCCGTTGTCTTGTAAACTACACCAATGGTGGCAAAGGATGATTTCCGTAACGACTCTAGAATCACTGCCTCAGTGTAAGGCATGCTGAAAAAATATGGAACATTTCAATGTCTTTTTAATAACTTTAATCGTACTTCAAGAAAATGCATTATGAATCCATCATATTACCTCAATTTATCCTTAAGACTCGGATCCCTGTCCTTGCCAACCACTCTGTCAATTTCCTCGTGCAGCTTCCGCTGCGCTTCTTGATGGCAGGACAAATAAAAAATTAGCCATGTCAAGTTGGATGCAGTCGTGTCTCCGCCACCAAAAAACAGCGACATTAACGATCCGATGGCATGCTTCCGTCCCATATCCCCATAAAATGTTGAGTTTGTATCCTTTTCCTTTATAATTTGTTCAATATAGGCGTCTATAACGTCTCGGGGAGATCCCTCCTGAAAACTTTGCTGATGCTCCTCAAAATACGCTGTAGTGTACTGGATTGCGTCATCACACGCCGTGACCAGCCATTTGAACCCTGACCTTTCTGGTGCAATATACTTCAGCCAAGGTAAAAATGCTAGTCCCGTATTCACCGAGTTTTGCAAGGCATCGAAAAAATTCTCCATGATATCCGCGAATCTCGAGTCCCCAAGTGCTATTTGTTCTCCGGTTACCAATGTCCATAGCGTGTTGAATGTTGCCTTTAGCAGATGATTGATAACTTTAACTGGTCGACGTTGAGCGCCTTCCTTTTCCAACCATGTCATAAACTGGTTTACTTCATGGATAATCATAGGCTCCATTGTCGCCCCCTTTCCAAGTCCAAACATTTTTAGATTCTTGACACAAAATGATCTCTGTTCAGCCCACGCATGAGCTTCAGCGCAAAAAACTCCATACTTTCCGCCGAACGGAAGAAAAAACGTTTCCGTTAGTAGTTTTCCGGTTGATGCGGGAAATATATCAAAAATTTCTTTCATCATCGCGACATCATTTACAACAACGGCGGGTTTCGGACCGAGATGAATCGTGTATATGTTTCCAAACTTATCGGCCCATTCGGCAAGTTTTAGATGGTATGGCGTCCGCACAAACGAGTGGATATTCCCAATTAGTGGAAGCGCACGTGGTCCTGGAGGCAACAAGGACGTTTCTTTCTTCCGATATATTTTCAACACAATGGCTATACAAATTGTAACCATTGATGTGGTTACTATTGATGTCGTCCAATTTTCGGACGATCCGTCCATTTCGGAGAGCTTTCTAGTTAATTTTACTGTCAGTTTAACTGCAAGTGGAAAGATGAAGCGATGGCGTTCTCTTTTATGTTGCTAGAACTGGACTGATTGTCCATGTACGTATTTTAATATTCTTTCTGCGTTAGCGTGAAGGAGAAGTATATAAGTACTCAGAAAGGTAGCCACAACGAAACTGGTTTTACGAGTTATCATGAAACATGTATGGCGTAACTACGGATTGCTGTTGAAATATGCAACAGCTTGCACAGAAATTCCAGCGTTGGTTCAACGACTGCTGTTGGTAGTTGGATTGATGTCACCATGTACGTTGATCAAATGCGGTTCAGAGAAGGAAAAAGAGTGCACGTATTGGTGTACGAGGAAACTAGGAGAACGATATTTCTACCAAACAATTAGTTTACAATTTTTCTAACTGTGAGCGCTGCCTTAAATGTCCATTTGAAAATGCCCATCACATATGCAAACTGATTCATCCTGCCCAGCACCAGGGATTTCCCCCAGCAAAGCACCACAGGTCTACTGCTTCTGTGAAACTTTTTCATGACCTTCTCCTGCCACGCGCTATCCCATCGTTTCCATTTCCAGGATCTCAGCGTGTTTGTTCCCTGAGTCCAAAAGTACTTCCCACATTGGAGTACACCCGTCCACGGAACACAAATCATGGTTCCTCCCATCATCAATGGCAATCTTCCAATCGGTCCAAGTTGATCCCAATAGAGCAACAGAATCACATTAAAAATCACTGGACAAGTTAGGAACACGAGGTTTCCCAGCCAGAGAAAAGGGCCAAGAAAACAATTCCAATTTTGCATTAATATTTGGAATGACCTGTAAGCGTGTATTAGGTTGTCAGCTCGCCGTAGCGTGCGGTCGGTTCTGTGTTTCACACGACAACTTAGATTGAGCTCCCTACTTAGAAACAGTGACATGTAAAACATGTTTGAAAAGAAGAGAACACTCATGATGATCTGATTTAGCACAATTATTCCTATTAGGTAACCATGGAAACAGGCAACCATGAGGCCGTATGGAATGTAGGTGTAATATTGACTTGCGATCAACTGCCCCAAGAATATCGCCTCGTTCGGGGCATACGCACAGTACAAAGTAAGGAAAAGAAACAAATTAAAGAAATTTGATACCAGGTTGATAATTATCGCGTCTAGCCATTTGCTCAGCTTGCTCTTTCCCGGATCAAATGTCGGCATAAAAACTAGAATGTTGTAAACAAGTATAAGCATAAAGTGTTTATCGATGCATATATAATTAATTTGAGACACAGAGTTACCGTGAAAATGTTGCAGGTACTCCATCGATCCGTTTATTGCGCGGCAGAGGTCATGTGGAAAGCAGGCGGTAATTGCAATTGCAGTAATTGTGCTCAGCAGACCAATCCAATAGACAAATGTGACAAAGAATTTGGTAATGTTCCCATCCTGCCGCAATCTTAGTAAAATTCCAAGAGACGCCATTACCCAAAACAAAATAAAGACGTAGTTTACTCGAACTTTCCATTTTGCGATTGGGGAGCTATTGTTTACAAAGAGGCGCTTGGTTTTACTGTCAAATTGAAGACAGCATGCTCCTACGAGATGCGACAGTTTTGTGATGCACGTCACCACCTTATAGAACAGCTTGCTGTGCATCGTCGAAATGCGGTGTTGAAGTTGGGTTCGGCTGCCAAATGTACAATATTTACGCATGCATTCAATATATGATTCGATTTGTTACAGACTTCACCACGAGACAATTGTTGCGAATTGATTTTTAAATACGCAAATTGAAGTTCAGTCTAACATGGATAATAACACATAAATTTTTATGTATAATACACATAAAGTCGCAACAACGTCTAAAAAATTGCCTGTCCCCATTGCAGAAAATAACATAATTACGTCCTAATTTAAAACATGTCGTTTCCAAGTAAATTACTTTCCAAAATTGTAAGCTTAAATTGTCAAAAGTATCCATCAAAATTATGAAGCGAATAACATTGCGTCATTTAACCGAAATTTCAAACGCTCACACACACTTCATCCAACAGTTGGTGCTGTCTAGGATCAGTGCCATGTAAAATATATTTGAAAATAGGGAATGATCATTATGACATCATAATTCAGCATAAGTAGTGTCATTAAGTAGCCATGGATAAGTGTAGCTATAAAACCCAAATGGAAAGCATGCGTTGCGTTGCAATGGAATCAACTGTCCCAAAAATACTCCATCGCATCAATAATACTAATTTGAATGCTTCGACCTCCAAATATTATGATTTTTGCTTCATTCATAAATTTTGTAGAAATTTTTCAAAAGTCCAGTTTAACATGGAGTTTAAGTGTAGCGTCTCACGAGTTATGCAAAAAAAGTTCCTTGATCATCGCGACATCATTTGCAACGGCGGCAGGTTTTGGACCGAGATGAATCGTGTATATGTTTCCAAACTTATCGGCCCATTCGGCAAGTTTTAGATGGTATGGCGTCTGCACAAATGAGTGAATATTCCCAACTAGTGGTCCTGAAGTCAACAAGCACTTTTCTTACTTGCGATATATTTTCAACACAATGGCTATACAAATTGAATAGAATGGCTATGCAGTGTAGTCAGTGATGGGGTTACCATCGGATCCGTCCAATTTAAAGACGAACCTTCCATTATGGACGGCTTTCTAGTCAATTTTACTGTCAGTATAATTTCAAGCGGAAATGTGAAGCGATGACGGTCACTCTTATGCTGCTACAACTGCTTCTGGTGGTTTGATTGCTGCCATCATGTGCGTTGATCCAATGCGGTTCAGTTACACCAAACTTGACCAAAGACAACTAAAAAACCGTTCAAGGTAACAGCAATGTAAAATTTGTTAATATCTTAAACTAATAGATGATTTGTTGTTCATAAACTTAACATTGCCACATATAATGGAACATTTCTACTATCCTACACAGCATGTCATTTTAAAGCAAGCCTGAATGCATGACTAATATAATCGTAAATCACAAGACATAAAAACAAAGTATTAATGAGCAAGTGACTGGAGTAGCAATGATTAAATGCTTCCGCTCTGTTGAATGTACAAAAATATGCCTCGTTCATTTGTTCGTTTTTAACGTACTATTTCCGTTGCTAAGTCTCAATTAATCGCGACTTAATGGGACGTATACTTGGAAAGGAGACTACGTTTTGAAACGTTTACCCTGAAATGTCGCTCACTTTCCACGTTTTAGAAAAGTATTCTCAAGAAAATGTATGAACATGTTATCATGAGTGTTCCACCAAGTAGAGATTTACAGGCTACGTGCGCGTTTTATCGGAACAAGAGGATGGAGGAAGTTGATAGACTCATTCATTTTGTGCGAATAGAACATGAATCAATAAAAGCGATGGCAGTTTGTTTTATGACAAAGTATCATCAACTTATTTATATTTCTGGCTTGCCTCTGTGCGCATGGCATTTCAAAACTAATCTGCTATAACAATTTTACACGTTATGACAATTATTTTTCGCGTTTGTGGCTGAGTGTTTGTTGCCAAACATATTACCAACGAATTATGTCTAAACCACAAAAATGGTACTGAAATTGCTTGTACATCCCTGCGTTGTCATTTCAATTCTGCAAGTATATCTGCAGTCTTGCGCTGCATATGTAAAGGATTCAGAACTTTTGCCATACCTTGAATCGGCGGGATCTACAAGATTTTATTACAATGATGACGACCATACTTCTGTATCTCTTCAACGCTCGTTTAAGTTCCTTGGAACAAGCTACAGCACAGCGTACATAAATGGAAATGGCATCATTTCCTTTGGCAGAGGTAAATCATTTAAGGTTTTCTATTGATTTCAAAAGCGATATGAGGTCATATCCCATAATGGTAATGAAAAATACATGGATTTGTTCAGGTACGGGATCATACAACTACAGTCACCCAAAATGGTATTCGTACGCTAACTTGTAACCCGTATTAAATCGCAAATCTAGAAAGCGATATTTTCTAGATCTGTGGGGTTAAAAATTTGTGCTTAAGTTACCTAGTAGAACTTTTCGAGCGCTTTCAGATGCACTTTGTTTCATTCAAATCGGTCCACGCACTTCGGAGTGACACCGCCTATAATTTGGCGGGGTGCCAGTTTCCCGCGTTTAAATACCCCTTCAACACAGCAAGTGCAACTTTTTGGGTCCCTCCAATATTCAAACCGGTGTACCTCCAAAGTCTGTGGACCGATTTGAATGAAACAAAGTGCATCTGAAAGAGCTCAGAAAGTTCTTCTAGGTGACATATTCCCATATGATTAGCCCCTCACAAGTCAAAATAATCGCTGTGGTGATTTCCGATTTAGCACGGGCTGTAGGTTACCGTACGAATACCATTTTGGGTGACTGTATCTATGCAACAAAAACAACTCAGGAGTGCCACCGACAATCAGTCCGTTCATGGCGGACTCTCGCAACTGTTGCAACAAAAACGAAACTGCAAAACTGCTCTATATACAAACTACAGACGCAGCATCGCTCCAAAAAGTTTCAGCTGACGTTTCCGCAGGATTTCCTACATTGAGTGGGATCTCGTTGACGTGGATGTTAATTGTTACTTGGTCCAAAACCGCTTGGATTGACGGCATAGCGCTAGACCCACGTAACACTTTCCAAGCCGTCCTAGCATCAACGAGCGCCTCACACTCATTTCTCCTTTTTTATTACAACAACATCACATGGCCGGATACTCGCTTTTACAGTAGTACATTCTATCCCGCTGAAGCTGGAATATTTGGAGGATCATCAAATGTTGCCAATTCTTATCTGATTCCCGGTTCATGTAATCATTCTCTTCTAAATGTTGCGGGCATGAGTAATATTGACAGGACAGGAAAGTTTGTGTTTAGAGTAGACACCGTTACAGAATTACCAATGGTTTCACAATGCATTCCAAGGACAAATGTTTCTCATGTGGAATTGGTTCAGTTTATACCCGCCGTTGTGCCTGTCATCGGAAGTACGTCGTTGTTGGTTCAAGGTTTCAACTTGTGTTTGGAATACAACGTCACGTCTGCCACATGCACTTTTTATGATATGAAAAGACAGAAACCAGAAAGGGTAATGGGTTCAGTGATACCTGGTCAGTTGGCGATTGTTTGTCCAACACCAGAATTTTATTCCCTGGGAAGGGTAAAGGTAGATCTTGCACTTAGATTTTCAACGGGGGAAGTGTTTGATGCGCACGGTTTTGTGTACGTTGTGAAATATGAAGCCGTCAGTAGGTTTCAGTTCGATGCTTTTCTAACCGCAAATTTGAGACCGTTCCTCGTTCCTCATCAACTGTCAATGGAAGAGAGGAAATTGAAAGTTTTTTCAAAACAAACGTAAACAAAGATTACCCTCGAGCGGCAACTTATGTCAACGTGACAATAATGGAACTAGACGGAACTCGATGGAGGGACTTGTATAATGCTTCTCAACTCATAAACGATGGACGCTGGTTTCAACACAATAAATTACCGGACAGCGTTGAAGGCAAGCTGATGTCAGATAAACTAGAAACTCCGCCAAGAGCGTTCAAAATTTCCAACTTAGTTGTCATGGAAAATGGGGACGAGATGAAGACGGAGCAAATCACTGACATTGCCAATACTACATTCATCTTGGCCCAGTTAAAATTGATGGCAACAAACGGCAATCAGACTAATCTCTACGACAAAAAATGCAAGTACTGGCACGATCATGAGCCATCGCCGCCATCTGATGCGTTTCCTTGCCCTGCCCATATTGAACATGCTTGGGCCGACTGGAGATTTACCGTGGACTCTACATTGTCATATCATTCAAAACTGATAAATCCATTAAACTTCACAGTGTTCATTCAAAGTGTTCATGCTTCCTCCGGCGGTGGATCTCAATGCTCATATGATGACCAGGGAGAATTAGTGATTGGTTATCCTTATGGGAGCAGGCTTCATCGAATCAGTCCAAACAACAAGAATGACCACTGGAATGCAATGCAATGCTGTCTGTTAAGTTACAACGCAGAAGAAAACTGTAAAAATATTTTTTCAGCAAACGACCGTCCCAGAGCGGCATCCTGTACCGGCCTCCGTTACCATTCCGTGTCATTGGGGCGACACATATTTTCACATTTGATGGGACCACATATACTTTGAATGGCTTGGGAACATTCTGGACGCTGAGATATCCAAATCAGTTGGAAATGCAAATTTTGTTAGAAAAGTACAGCGACTCGGTCATCAAAAATGCTACAACGGTTGTCACTACTGCCGTTATAAAAAGCTACAGCAACCAAAAGTCGGCTAAATTTCAAGTGTCGGCAAATGTCACAAGCGGTTTACTTCTTTGGCTTGACGACAAGCCGGTCAACTTTTACCACGACGTGAGAACAGGAAATTATGACCCATTGAAAGAAAATTTTACCCTGTATCATGACGGCGTCACCATTCACGTTAATGAAACATCAGAAGCTCAATTTTCCTTCACCTCCGGAATCTCTAAAATTCATGCTCTCGGCCGGAAATAAATCTTTAAACATGATTGGTTCTGCTAGTCATGCAACAATGCACCAAGTGAGCGGCTTGCTGGGCAATTTTGATGGAAATCATGAGAACGATTTGTACCCAAGAAATGGAAGAAATATAAGAACAAATGCGACTTTTGTTGAAATATTTAAAGACTTTGCTGAACAATGGCGTGTTTCTGCAGCGGATTCATTATTTTTATTTCCTCCCGGGAAAACGTATCAGAGCTACAATGCTCACCCCAATTTTGAGTCTTACCAATTCACTCGCAGCAACATCCTCGCAATGACGCCAACTTACATTACCACATTTTGCGAGAACGTGGAGGACTGTCAAATAGACTACCAGCTAACAGATTGTCAGCAGTTTGCAAGGAGGTCCCTGTCAGCTTATCAACAATTTGCAAGCTTGTTAGCAGCCAGTAAGCCAGCCCACGAAAATCTTGAATGGAGCCTATCACGGGAGTGACTTCAAACTAGGCGCAGTCATTCTGCCATTTTGTTGCAATGGTTTCAGTCTACACATTCGAAACAAGCTGGATGGAACGTTTCTGGAAGCAGCTCAACTCTACCTCGATGTTACTTGTCCTGTGCCGGTATTAGAAACTTTGGGGAAAATGCACATTAAGTTGGTAATCACATATTTGGACAAACCTGCGCTGTATTTTGAGGGTCATTTTTGGGTTCAAAAGATGGAGGACGACGACGCAAGACTCATTGTCATTTCAAAGAGCATGGACGATCAGTATACATTTTCATGGAAAGTTTACAATGCATCACAAAATCACATGAAAAATGAATCATGTGCCTTGCGCTTCGCCTACATTTCGAAAAACGAAAAGTTAATGGATTCCGAAACAATTTCATCTACAATATGTAATTCAGGAACGTATAAAGATTCCTTGACTAATCTGACATCATCATTCAACAAAATTGGATTACTTGAACTATTCGCTACCCCATCGTTCTTTGCGTTGAAACAGGCGCAAGAAAATGAGTCAGGTATATTGGCTATTTCCGATCCAATATCAAGCATATTGACTCTCTATGATGTCATCATCATGATGACTTCATCTTCTGTGTCCGATGATCCAAGCAGCAGTACTACATCCTCAACAAACGCAGAAAATGAGAAAGGAGATAAGAAGACTCGAATCGACTTTGACATACTCTGCAAGCAATGGCATGACCAAGAAAGGAATTATCACTTTTCTGCACAAGATGCAGTTTCATGTCCACGGTCAGCAATTCAAGCGCATGCAGACAGGAGGTTCATCCAAGATAAGCAGTCTCATACTTCGTTCCTGAATCCTGGTGCTGCATCTGTTTTTCTTCAAAGTACGCCATGTCCCATATCAAATGCTGGCTCAGTTTGCGCGTACGATGACAAAGGAAATCTGGTGTTTGGTCCTCCAGGAGGAACACGATTTCACCGATACAGCCCATTTGGATGGGACACTTACTGGAAGCATTACACTCAAGATGTCCTTCCATATCTGTACTGCTGCCGTTGGAGTCTCAATTCAGAATCAAACTGCAAACAATATTTTTATGCAAAAAGAGGAGTCCCTTCTTGGAATCAGAATTATGAGGCCCAAAAGTTTGCACTTGTTTGGGGAGCTGGTCATATGCAAACATGGGATGGGATGCAGTACAGGTTTAATGGGGCCGGGGAGTTTTGGATGATAAGACATGAAAGTCGTAAATGGAATCAAGAAGAGATTTTTTTCTGTCAAGTGAGATTAGAGCCGTACATTAAAGCCAATGAAACGCAACACGGTTCGAGCAGCAGCATAGGAAAAGCTACCGTTGTAACGGCAATGACCATGCAACAAAATCTCAATGGAAACAAAGTCAGAGTTCAAGTATCAAGAAATTTCGCACGAGGGGATTTTGATGTCGTGCTGAATGGAGATTTGGTGGAAGGGGGAGATCTAAAAACATTGCATTCTGAAGGGCTAACATTATTTTTCAACAGAGCGCAAGCGTCCCTCGAGATATCGGTTGTCTTTCAAAATGGATTCTCATTCAGATTTTCCATTTCTTCCGAGGACGGGTCTGGAATGAATATTGTTTTCGCGACCAGTACAAATTTTATGGCTAAACTTAGTGGACTTCTTGGGGATTTTGATGATGATGACACCAACGATTTCAGAACACCCTCAGGATCCACCCTCCCAAACAACGCTACGCTGGACTCCATTCACTACGAATTTGGAATGCCGTGGCTCGTGTTCGAGAATGAATCCATTTTCTCATATGCCCCTTTGACCACTCATATGAGCAATTCCACAATCATCAAACCAAACCAGTGGAATATCTATCTGCTTCAGAGATAGTCCAGTCTCCACTTGTCACCAAGATCATCAAGTTCTGTGGAAATTCAATAGAATGTGTTACTGATTACATGGCTACAGGAAGTGAATCCTTTGCCAAATTGGGAATAGTTTCTTATGAAAACTTTAAAGAAATTGTTACAGCTTCCACATCCACTCTAAAGGAATGCATGTTATCTCCAGAAGATGGAGAAAGTGGTCAGCTTACCAATGGGAGTGTAGCCGTGGGCTCCATTTTGCAAATGAGCTGTGACGCCAATGCAGAGGAGAGGAATGTTGTCAGTTTTATTTGCTTGGAAGGTGCAAACTCGACATTAAAATGTGTGTCAGCAGATACTAAACTGTCAATAAAGTCGTGTCTTATGGCCAAAATTATTCCGGAGATATACAATGCAGATGACATTAGTATATTAGTATCGATATTCATTGTTCTCGTAGGTATCTTACTAATATCACTCTTTGTTATGATGTACCATGTGTTTGTACAACGAAGGAACTTAGGAACTCTGCCAGTTATGGCCGATAATGATAACACACAGAAGAAAAAGAATTAGTGGAATTGGATGATTTGGTTCAATTTTAAACAATAGTATTTCTTGATTATTGTTAAGCCTATAACTAAATCAATGCTGGAAGCATTTGTTGTAATTTTGCCATAATAATTATCTACATTTAACCAGCTTACTTAAGTAATTATAAAAGACGTTCTTTGCCATATGAGCATGATATATATATATAAATATATATTATTATCGGCTGAATAAATAAGGATATTGTTCCACTATAACAAATTGGCTCCAACAAGTTATTGAGCATGTTATAGTTGCATAATCGATCCTGACAGATAACCAAAATGAGATTTGGAATAAGTCACATTTTTGCGCAATGTTACGATGTAGACCATACTATAATAAAAACACTTTACAGTTTATGAATAAAAGCCATGTTCTTGGTCAAAACATTTAAGCTCAAATTCCCCACCGTTGATGTCATATGAATAAAAATTGCATTCTTGATTTCACCGTTTCACTATAACAGTGCTTCCTATATATGTCTTGTGATTAATGATTATAATAGTTATGAGTCATGTATCGTCCCAATTATTTTTACATTATGAAATATGGTAAACTCTTAAAAGTGAGAAATGATTAATGAGGAATATTGTAATTTTATTTTATGTGACCACCAACCAGTTTATTATTTTATTTACATTTGATCCAATCGGAAACATTCCAAAAAACAAACTTAATCCCGAAAGACTTCGCGGCAACTAACCACAACCGGCAAATGTTTAGTTGCCAGACAAAATCCCATATTCGGTTCCAAATACTCCTTTCCGTCGTGACTGGGGTCCTTCGAAAAATGAAACTTTTGAAATAGCCTTGTCGAAAACAAGAACAAAATATCCTTTGCCAGCCCTTCCCCCAAGCACGCACGCTTCCCCACTTGAAATCCCACAACATGTTCCCTCAAACTTTTGTCCCCAGTCAGAAATCTTTCTGGTCTAAACTTCTCCGGGTCCCCCCAAATTTTCTTGTCATGATGAACATGATACAAATTTCCTATGAGAATCGTTTCCTTTGGAAAAATGTATTTCTGGAAATGAATGTCTTCCGTCAGCTCATGAATCAGACCCATCGGTAGAAAGGAAGATTTCCTCAAAGTCTCCAAAATCACTGCCTCAGTGTATGGCATGCTGTAACCAAGTTAACAAAATTGACATTTGAATAAAGCGTTTAAAAACAAAGGAATTTTACAAAAATCTCTGCTAACTTTAACTTATCCTTCAGGCAGGGCTCCCTGTCAAAGCCAATCTCCCGATCAATTTCCTCCTGCAGCTTCCGCTGAATCTGTTGATCGCAGCTCAGGTAGAAAATCATCCATGTCAATGTGGTCGCAGTTGACTCTCCGCCTGCAAGAAACAGCGTCACAATCGTCCCCACAAAATGCTTCCATCCATTCTCCCCGTAAAAGCTCGACTTTGGATCCTTTTCCCTTTTCAACTGCTCCAAAAAGGCGTCAATCAGATCCGCCGGCGAGCCCTCCTGGAAAACATGTTGATGCTTCGCAATGTTTTCCCGAACAAACTGGTTTACCGTTGTGGCCGTCTTGAAAAGGAAGTTGTATCCCGACTTTTCCGGGGCCACGTGTTTTAGCCAAGGCAGGAACACCAGTCCCGTCTTTGTCGCAAGTTGTACTGCCGCCACAATATCCTGTATTACGTCCGAAAAACGGGTGTCCCCCGGGGGTATTTTCTCCCCAGTGACCAGTGCCCAAAGTGCATTGATTGTTGCCTTTTGTAGTTCTCCCAGAACTTCTACTGGCCGACCGTTGGCACCTGATTTATGTAACCAAGCAACAAGGTCGTTTGCCTCGTCGACAATCATGGGCTCCATGGTCGCTCCCTTCCCGAGTCCCAAGTTTCTTAGGTTCTTTATACAAAATTGCCTCTGCTCCTGCCAATGCTGCCCATCCACACACAAGAGCCCGTATTTCCCCCCGAACGGAAGTTTAAATATATCCGTAAGCAGTTTTCCCGTGGATGCGGGATATATGGAGAAAATTTCTTTCATTGTTGACACATCGTTAACGACGACGGCGGGTCTGAGCCCAAGATGGATTGTGTAAATGTCTCCAAACTTGTAAGCCCATTCGGAAAGTTTCAAAGGAAGAGCATCTCTCACGAATGAGAGGATGTTTCCAATAATCGGCACTCCACTTGGTCCTAGCATTAAAAGTTGCCAGAATATTATACAAATCATTGACGAATTGATTCTCCTTACAATTTTAATTTATAACAATTGCGCTTTTTACCTGTCGGAAAAGTGTACTTTTGCCCATTGCGTTTCAGCTTTATTAGCACGGCAATTAATATAGTTGCTAGGGAAAATGTGATCACAAGATCAAACCAGGTTTCTGAGAAATAGTTCATGTTTGAATATTGGTTAAAATTAGAAATTTAAAAACACGATATCTATATATTTGAGGAACTAAGCTATAAAATAATACATGTATGCGTAACTCTGGCGATGATAAATAACTGGACTTGTCTTGCAAAAATGTTTTTATCTAGTGCGGTTATGAAATCAAGGTCGCTCACAGGCAGCACGTGAAAATCTCTGTCGTGGCTTATCTACCATTCTTTATTGACAGAAATAGGGAAAACGCCACCAGAAATAGTATATTTCAATCAATCTTGGTGCATAGGTATCTTATCACCTCCCGTTTCGAACCAAATCGGTTCACATGTTTCGGATTTATTAGTGTCTGCATGCCTTTGGCCATGTATTTAATTGCAGAATGCCGTATCACATGTATTTTAAATGACATTTTTTAAAATGAAGATTCGAACATATAATCAATAGTTAATTATATTTCATCATATGATCATGGTCATTTCACAACACTATATGGTCACCAGGTTAGGTCAAATGTATACTTGTATTGCAGATTCTCATGCTGAATCAGGAGATGTGCGTGAAACAACAAAATTGGTTCTGGTGATTTGTGTAAGCTGAGGAAAATGTTACTAAAGTGATAATGAAGCTAATCAATTATGACACGATGTAATATATCCTTGTACAGCCTAGTAACTTAGTGACAGTGTCAATGGCTGAAAATGATAATGGGTTGTGTACAGAATTAGTCGAATTGGATGATTTTGTCAAATTTTAAACTATACGATTTACAACTTTGGAGCGTCGACATAGTAGGTAAACATTTACCGTAATAATTTCATCATGATTCACAAGGTTTTACTGTTATTAAATAAATTATTATTAACAACATTTCATTTACCATGATCATTTATTTTACAACAACGAAAATCATGAAGCATCTCGACGGCTAACCACAACAGGCAAATGTTTTGTTTCCAGACAAAATCCCATATTCGGTTCCAGATATTCCTTTTCTTCATGACTCGGGTCCACGCTAAAGTGAAACTTTTGAAAAAGCTTTGCCACAAACAAGAACATTATATCCCTGGCCAGTCCCTCACCCAAACACTGCCGCTTCCCCACATGAAATCCCACAACATTTTCCCTCAAACCTTTATCCTCGTTTAGAAATCTTTCCGGTCGGAATTTTTCCGGATCACCCCAAATCTCCGTGTCGTGGTGAACATGATACAGGTTTCCAATGAGGACGGCATCCTTGGGAAGAAGGTAATTCCGGAAATGCAGATCCTCCGTCAGCTCATGCATTAGGCCCAGCGGTAGAAACGAGGATTTTCTCAGCGTCTCCAAAATCACCGCGTCCGTGTATGGCATGCTAAAAACATTTAGTAAACAAAATACATCATTTGCATTTCAAGTGAAAAGATAAAAAAGTTTTAGTGGAGAGACAGTGGAGAAAGTGGGAAAAATTTATTACGCCAGTCTATCCATCAAACACGCCTCTCTATCCCTCCCAACTTCCCGATCAATTTCCTCCTGGAGCTTCCGCTGAACGCGTTGGTCGCAGCACAAATAAAAGATTAGCCATGTCAAGGATGTCGCCGTTGTCTCGCCCCCACCAAAATAAAGTGCGACAATCGAGCCCACACAATGTTTCCAACCTTCCGCTCCATAAAAACTTGACTTGGGATTTTTCTCCTTTTTCATCTGCTCCAAAAATGCGTCGATAAGGTCTCGTGGAGAACCCTCCTGAAAACTATTTTGATGTTCCTCAATATATTCCCTAATATACGTATGAACTGCGTCACCCTCCTTCTGAGCCATGTTGTATCCCGACATCTCCGGAGCAAGATACTTTAGCCAAGGTACAAAGGTCAGTCCCGTCTTGGTACATCTTCTCAGCACGTCCATCCAATTTTGCATGATGTCCACAAAGCGCGTGTCCCCCAGAGGTATTTTCTCCCCAGTGACCAGCGCCCATAGAGCATTTACAGTTGCCTTTCGCAGCACACCCAAAACTTTCACTGGGCGACCATTGACCCCTTCCTTCCGTAACCAGTCCACAATGTCGTTAGCCTCGTCAACAATCATTGGCTCCATTGTTGCACCCTTCCCGTATCCAAATGTCCTCAAATTATTAGCGCAGAATTGCCTCTGCTCTTGCCATGCATCATTATTGACGCACAAAAGTCCGTACTGTCCACCGAACGGAATTGTAAACTAGTCGGTCAGGAGCTTTCCGGTAGATGCCGGGTATATCGAGAAGATTTCCTTCATTACGGCAAGGTCATTAACGATAACGGCAGGTTTGGGACCCAAATGGATTGTGTAAATGCCTCCAAATTTGTAGGCCCATTCTGAGAGCTGTAAATGAACAGGCGTTGTAACCAGGGAAAGAATATTGCCAGCTATGGGAACTCCACGGGGACCTAAAAATTAAGTAGGTGTAAGTCACATTCCGAAAATCCGAGGACGTGCATGCATTTATAAAGATGATTAGAAGCCAATTTTAATTACCTGACGGAAAACTATATTTTCTCCCTCTGCGTTTTGTCGTTACCAGTACTGCCACGAAAAGAGTAGCTAAGGAAACTTTGACCACGAATTTTAAGGAAAAAATTTCTGGGAAATAGTCCATGATTGAATATAATTTGTTACACTGTACTACTCAGAAGATGATAACAAGCTGAAAATTTATTGTATCTTGATTGTATGGTGCAAAATCATTCACAAAAATTATCGTTGCTTTCAGTCAGTATCAAGGGCAGAGGCATATGAATGAAACGAGTACAAAATGCATATACGATTTGCAATGACCTTGAAGCAGGGTAGCGGGAATGTATATACATTTGCAGCAAGAAAACTGGTTCTTGTAAATTATGTAAGACGAGGAAAACAGGTGCAGAGTTGAATTCCAGGTGCAGACATTGTGCATTTGTGAGATCGACATTTGTGCATTTATCCGACAATATTTTGTTGTTATCCGACGGGAAGGCGAGCTATTTTGTTGTTATCTGAATTTGTTTTGCCTGGGGCCATAAGTTTCCTGGCAAAGAACTGTCGCTAAAATTGATAATATGCTTGACAGCAGCAACACGAACCAAAAGCAAAGTTAGAAACGAAACAATAGCATGCAATGATATCATACCATTTATTGTCATTTATTGTGGTAACTTTTTTGGCTCTGAGTTTTTTTTATTCTTAAAATAGCATCGGCTTGCAATGTACTTTTATTCACGCTGTTATAATGTTTTAGCAAATACAGCTAATCATAATATCACATTACTTAAAACTACCGAGTTATTTCCAACGCAAGCTGAAACGTGGAAACGTCGTTTTGGCCGTTTTTGGTCTTATCACCGGTTTCCTCCCAGATCTGGTACATCTGCTTTCATTGAGATAGCCAAGTAGATCCTCTGAAGTTTCATTCTGGAGGAGCTCAGCTTCTTGCCAGATTTCCGGTTCCCACAGTTCATCCTCCTCCTCCTCACTGGAGACTTGCTCCTCTCATTCCTCCTCGTCATCCGGAAGGATTTCCATTTTTACCTCCCCAGTCACGTCCACCTGAATTTGGTCTGAATGATAAGCATTCATTCCATCATCGCATTCCTCCTCAACGTTTATTTCACCCACTTCTGCTTCCGTCTTAGTTTCTACAAGCAAACAAAAAAGTTAATTGTATCGTATACAAACTGGTAAATTGCAACAATCATCATTTTATTTATAAATGATCCTATTTTTTCTTGAGCACCCCTCTGTGCTCTCGGGTTCACATTCCCCCATCTTATGCAACACATTCTTGTGCAGTATTTAAGAAACTAGCTAGCCTGAGCAGTGCTCAGTGAGCACCATATCTCCACAGACGCGACACATTGTTGGAATACCCAAAAATGTTTCTGACCTCCACACACTTTCTTGGGACACCGTAGGCGATGATGGATGACGGTGGTGAAGTTGGATAAGCGTCCATCCGTCACAGCGATCAGAATGCAGTTATCTTCATCGTTTCCTCCACCACCTAGAGGAGGATGAATGAGCGGCCAGATCCGTTGGAATGTGTCCAGGAAATCTGGAGGGATATCGGCTTCAGGAACCAGAGCATCATCGTCAGCGTCATCCACCGGAACAGTTAACCTGCTCACTTTTTTCAGGCAAAAGATGCAGTGTCCCAGTAATTGGACTTTAAAACACTGCTCACTATTGACAGCACTCCGCTTTTCAGTGACAACGATACTATCGGCCATTCCTATAATTATTTTGACATTATCACACACATACGCACACACACATACACATACACACGCATACATTTAACACACTTAAAATCAGCTCTGACTTATAGTGAACATGT
>CM023203.3:3089776-3209543 GCA_004115045.4 Sinella curviseta
CTGCCCCCTAAGGGGGCAGGTGCGGCACCGAACGGCGCAACACAATAATATTATTTCAATGTTATTTTCAAGCTTCGCTGTGGCAGATTAAATGCAACAATTTTTCATCCCCTGCATAAAATGTCATAGCGTTTGTTTCTGTTTTAATTCATGAACAAAGACAACTATTCATTTCATCATGCCCCACAGACCAGAGGTAGCTTCAATATATGCTACTGCTCATCTGTTTTCTTCGCTGTGCTTGAATCAGATGAGTTTGTGTATCTGGGCGTGTGCTTCTCACACACTTGTATTGCTTTATTGCACCTGCATGTTTTAATACAATTTACCGTGCTCGGGAACGGAAAGTCGTAAAATGTCGGAGAGTGATACTGTGAATGTGTTAACATATAAACAACAAAAAAAGTGAGCTTACCATACATAATACATGGTTGGAGATGCCGATGTTTATGTGAAAACATAATCAAACGTGCGCCTTCAACCATGCTATTGTTGTATATAGGCAAAATGTGTATATAAACAAAATTTAAGATAATAGTATCGTCTTTTTTAGAAAACCAGCCATGCTTTCAGCAAAGTACGTGCAAAAAAAGGAAGATGAACATGCTCCTTCAGAGGCAAGGCTCAGCCTTACCAACGCCTAAAATGTGTATGGAAGTAGCTAAGGCATCGCGAAGGGCAGCTGATGAGCGCAGAAAAAGCAAAAAAATGAAATACGCAGGTAAACTGAAAATATTACTATATCAAAAGTTCTTAGTATTAAAAGTTAGTGAAAATATTATTGACTGGTTGATAGTAGTAGTGAGTAGGTACTAGTTGTGAGTAATAGTTATATAGTAGTGTATATATGCCATATTCTATTTAGTTTGATGCTCAGTGAGAAGTTAATAGTAGTATTGATTTGTGCATGTATATCATATTCTAATCTGATGCTCTGAGTAATAGTAATACTAATGACATTTTTTTGTAATCAGCAGTGGCAAACAAACAAACAAAAGGGTCAACAACTCAACATCACCTCCCAAAAGCTCCAAAAGGCATCAGCAAAAGTCCAAAGGACCGTATCTTAATCCCCCATGCTCCTGCGACTGAAGACAAGACTTATGCAGAATTTTTCAATAGTAAGTTAATATGTATTTTGAATGTATGATATGATATAATTTTTTTTATTTTAATGTACGATTTTTAATACATATGTTCGATTCATAGGTTGGAAGGTTGGAAGCCAAAACTATGAAGCGGAAATGAAGAAAGAAGTAGCATGTATTACTAAAACATATCCAGGAGGATTCAAAATTTCAACACACACCAAGAAATAATAATTAATGTTACATTGCATATATCAATAAATCCACTATCGTTTTTAAAATCAAATAATGACACTAAATTATGATATTTGCTGCGTACATTGCATCTTCATTTCTTTCCTGTTGAACCAAATCCCTTGTCACCCCTTTCAGTCTCAGGTGCATCTGCCAACTCCTCAAGCTCAACTACCTCGGCATGTGCATACCTTTCGAGAATAAGCTGGGCGATGCGATCACCTTTCTCTATGTTGAATTCATCAGCTGAAGAATTGTATAAAACTACCTTCAAAGTTCCCTGATAGTCTGGATCGATCACACCAGCTACGAATAAAAACCATAAACTTTCAGTTACCACTCTGCACATGCATGAACATTAAATTAGGAAAATGTATGCATTAACCTTCTGCAAAAATCTGTGCTTTAGATGCCAATCCACTACGCGATGCAATGCGACCATAAGTTCCTTTTGGAAGCTGTGCGAATATACCAGTTTCAATTGTACCGACTTTGCCAGGAGCTATAACTTTGTCTTCAGCACTATAAGTAAGAAAGCAAATGTGGGAAATGTATATAGAACGTCAGATGATGAAAATTTAATGATACCTATAGTTAATGTTACCTATATAAATCAAAACCTGCTGCATTGTTTGACCGATATGGAATTTGTGCATCTTGAGTTGACTTAGCGAAGAAAATAAGTTCCTCACCATTCTTTAAGGCAAGTTGGATGTGTGAACCTTTTGAAAGCATAAACGATATATTTATTATAATATACATTAGGAGCATTTTAAAAGTACAATTTTCAAAGTTTCATATAGACTAAATAATGTCAAATGTATAGTTAAATATTCGTAAATTCACTTCTGCACTTCTTAATACAATTTACTTCTTTCTAATTTTTCATTAAAATTAATTTTCCTTTATTTAATTAAGGAAATCTAACATCGTTCACCCACTATATAAAAGATTATTGCCAATTAAAAATTACATAGACACGTGCAAATATTTTTCTGCTGCTAAAATAAAATGCCTCCTGAACTTGAATAAATGATATTACTTTTTGGCAAGGAGATTATTCTCTTCAATAATGTTAGCAATGGCATCGACCGCCTGCTTCACATTTTGTATTAATTCAACTGGAATGTTGGTTCCATAGGAACCCTCTTTCTTGAACTGAACGTAGTACTTGTCATTGACCAACCACGTAGTCAGTCGAATTTGATAACCATAACCAATTTTGCCCTCAAATATGACCTCATTTTCGGAATCATTCGACTTTCCAACGTTAAAATCTTTTACAACTGGACCTGGACTCAATTTTTTGAACTTGCCTGCTTTATTTGCTGGCTGGCTGGCTTTTTTCCTTTTGACAACCTTTCCAACCACACCCTTTCCTCCTTTCTTCTGAAGAGTAGTTTTAGAAGATGTGCCTTCTTCATCACCCTCCTCCTCGTCCTCTTCTACTTCCTCAGCTTTGGGGGACTTTCCCTTAGCACCTCTAGTAACCCGTCGAGTTGGTGGCTTAACAACCTTCCTCGATGCTGGCTTGACACTTGAGGTGATAGATTCCACATCATCCTGGTCCGACCCTTCCTGATCCATTCCTTCATCATCCGCTTCGCTGTTTGTGTCTAAAGAAAATAAATGTAAAAACAAATGAATAAATTTCATGGAAAATAATTTATAGCAACACACAACAACTTTCCATATACTCTGTAACTATTTGAAATGCTTACCATCTGCACTATCAGATTGATGAATTTCAGACGTGTTGTACATGTTGAGACCTTGATACTTTTCGGCTTGGAAAGGTAAAGGAATGCTGAATTTATCCAACATTTTCACTGCTTCGCGAAATTCCAAACTTCGGGGGGCGTAATTTCCCTCAGACAATGTCTTCTTGGCTTCCGCAATGCAAAGCTTTTCAAGCGCAGTGGGTTCCTTTGACACTGATGTTTGACCTATTTAGAAACAAAACAAAAATAAAATTAGAAAAATGACAAAACGCAAATATGAAACCTGCAAACAAATCATAAAAAGTAAATGACTAGGTTTATAATTATAAAAAAATAATAATGTGAACTTACGCTTAGGCATGATGATTGGAATTTAGATACTTTCAGTCACAAACTTTGAATGGTTGAGGAATAAACTTTTAAAATCGTCAATTTTTAAACTTTTAGCACAGAAACTTGTGAAAACTGTAGAAGGTAGTGCGAACAAAAAGAAAACTGTTTTGTTGGATAGCAAAACGTTCAGCCACCGACTATTCAAGGCTCAGGAATAAACTTTTAAAATCTTTAACTAAAAAACTTTTGACACCGAAACTTTGAAACAACTAAAGAATGAACGAAAAGAAAACTGAGAACTTGGAAGTGCTTTACAACCAACTAAAGCACTTTGTTTGGAAATGTATGTCTTTTATACAAATGAACTAATTCAAATGCATAACATTCATTATGAGATAGTTCACACCACAAACCCTTGCATAAAACAATTATTTTGCAGATTCCAGTCAAACTTAATTCTCTGCTCTCAGCTCGTTCATGAGAAAGTTTTGTGTCATGAAAATACATCATATCTTTTCGGCTTGATGTAGTAAATGATTGAATTGATCTGTCATACTTATTCATAAAGCGAACATGCATGCTGAGTCTGTAATGATATGCAAGAAACATACAATGCATATGCAACGGTTTTTGCGTAATTCAAAATTATGCATGTCTTCCAACTCATTCGTGAGAAAGGCTTGTGTCATGAAAATCCATATCCACTCAGTTTACCTCAGCAAAACTCAAATATCTAACTATCATATTTTATCATAATGCTAGCACGTATGCTTTGCGTTTTTGATGAAGTGTGATGAAAATTGATGATGGTTTTACAGATTCCAACATGCATCTTACATCTCTTCCATCTCTCTTGTGAGAAAAGTCTGTGTAATGAAAATATAATATATCACCCAACTAACATCAACATGTAACAGCATGAATAAGTAAGCACAGATAGAATTCATTTATATGATGCATTCAAATTAAATTAAAGACGCATTTTGTCTATTTACCTCCATTACATAATAATACAAATACAATATAGAACCAGATTCTCGAAAAGTTGATCTGTTCAGTTGATTGGAAAAATTAATTCGAATAGTTTATCGATGGTGAATCAAACTAGTGTATCTAACCTTCTGAGCAGTTCTGTGTAAAACTATAAAAATTATATTTTCAGTTATCAGTTAAGAAGTGAATGAAAATTTATATTTTGTGAAGTTTCTAGTAAATTGGATCTAATACAATGTGAGTAACTTTTTTTTAATTTAATAAATGTTTAGTGTTGCATCCAATTATCTTATAAAATACAGTAGTCATGTTGACATTTCTAAATCATTCCACTTAATAATGTAAGTTTTGAATTTTAAATACAGCGTTCCGGATCTTGATTCTTGTGAAGTTTCATTTCCTGAGCGGAGAAGTTTCTACACACCCCACCGAAGGAAGTTTCATTTGATCGAGAAGGAATATTGGAGAGAACTTTTACCAAAATGGTATATTAAAATATTAATGTTAATTCATGTAGATTATTTTTTCAAAAACTTCAATATCATATTTCATGATTTTTTTTCTCTTTATTTTCAATTTTATAGAGGTGCCCCGTCCTAGAATGTAACTTCATTGGATTGTTGCCTGACCTTGAAGCCCACATGAATGAACATCACCCACAAGTCGGAGGTGCAGCTGCTGGAACACTTCATATTCTTCCATTCGAGGAAATTAGAGCATTCCAAGGATATCTGAGGACATATCGCCATCGCCTAGATGCTCTTCATCCCGATATTGTCTCAGCGGAGGATTACTATGTGGAGGTTCAGAATCCTGTTAAGAACATTATTGCAATTAACACTGTGGGAGGTAGGGCTATTAAATTACAGCAATCATTACTTAGTGAGTTTGAGCGAGGTGACAGATCTAGCTTAGATTATGAGACATGCTTACATTTCATTAATTCCAGGACGAACAATATCTTTAATATTGTTGATTTTGAGACAAAATATGAAATAATTCAAGATCAAGTAACGAACATCTTAGATATATTTACTGAACATGGTTCAGGATGGCGGTTGAATAGAATATTAGGGTCTGACATTAGGATTGCAAAGTACCGACCATTGCGACGGAGGGGGCGCTGTCATATTAAGATACCCCCAAAAATTGCTGCAAAGAAAGCCATCATAAACGTAAGAAATAATGATAGTAAGTGCTTTCTCTGGTCAATATTGTCTCTGCGACATTATAAGGAAGTTAATAGTAAACACCGACAGAGAGTATCGAGTTACTTCAAATTTGAAAAACTATATAACACAGCTGGTATTAAATTTCCGCCAGATTTAAAAGAAATTCAAAAATTTGAAAAACAAAATGCTGATAAAAAACTGGCAATTAATGTTTTCGAATACATTAATGGAAGTATAACAGTTAAGGGATTGTCACCTTTCAGGTACTTAGCTGGTTACACATGCTACGACGTTCTGTTATTTCACAATAAGTGGAAACAAAGTCATTTCACTGGAATAGCATCACTGTCCAGGTTATTTGGTAAACGAAATCACCATAAACAAATATTTTGCTATAATTGTCAAACTTTTGTCGGAGGAAAATTATTTGACAGTCACAGAAGTAATTGTGACCAATTCAAGTGTCAAAAAGTGAAAATGCCTAAAATTTTAAAAAATGGTGAGCTTCCAACAATAGAGTTTGTTGCATTTCATAAAAAATTACAGCACGAATTTGTGATGTATCTGGATTTAGAGTCTTTTATGCAAGACAGGAATGAACGAAAAGGTGATAAAACAACGTTACTAAAACAACACAAACCCACAGGATTTTTTCTTGTATTGATATCGAGAGTAGATGGTGTGGTCGATTACAAGTTATATCGTGCAGAAGATTCCATTCAAGTGTTGTTTAAAAGCATCGAAGAGTTCAGCACTTTGGTGTATGGTATTTACAATGATATAGTGCGAATGAAACCACTAACAGCTCAGGAAAAAGAATCATTTGCAAATGCTAAAATATGTCATATTTGTGAAAAACCACTGGATTTTGATAAAGTAAGGGACCATTCTCATAGAAATGGATCATACCGTGGTCCCGCACATGCTCAGTGCAATGCTGAATACACATTAAAAAACAAAAAAATTCCAATCTTCACACATAATTTCAGAGGCTATGACTCGCATTTGCTAATTGATGGTTTTGAGCATTACAACGGTCAGATATGTGTCATTCCCAATAATTCAGAAAAATATCTTAGCATTATTTGCGATAAATTTGTTTTTCTTGATTCATTCATGTTTCTGAGTGCACCACTCGATGCACTAGTAGAGAGGTTAAAATCCAATGAAAGCGACTTTGACAAAAACTTTAAAATCTTGATTCAATTCTTCGGAAAAAAGAAAGCAACAGAATTCTGTAGGAAGGGGGTGTATTTCTATGATTTTATCACAGATTTTGATATGTTTAACGATACACAGTTCCCACCAATAGAAAGCTTTTACAACACGCTCACAGAGTCACACATTTCACAGACAGATTATGAATATGCAACTCATATCTACAATTCATATTGCACAAACTTAGGAGATTTCCACGATAACTATCTTGTGTGTGATACATTATTATTAGCGTGCGCGATGGAAAACTTTAGAGAGCTTGCATATTCTCAATATAAACTTGACCCAGCCCACTACTTCACCCTTTCTGGTTATACACTCGATGCAGCTCTAAAATTCACGAAGGCAAAGCTTGAGATGCTCGTAGATATTGATATGTATCAGTTTTTTGAATTGGGAATGCGTGGAGGGGTTTCAATGATTTCAAAGCGACATGCAGAGGCATATAACAAATACATGCCTCATTATGAGAAGGGCAAACAAACTGATTGCTATATAATTCCATTAGATTGTAACAATTTATATGCTAAATCTTTATGTGAGCCTCTCCCAACATCTGATTTTAAATGGTTAAGCAAGAAAGAATGTAAACGAATAACCTCAGATGTAATTAAAAAGTGGGAGGATGACGGTTTATATGGTTATGTTTTAATGGTCGATCTAAGCTATCCCCCAAATATTCACATGAGAGATAATGATTACTGTCTCGCACCAGAAAAAATGAAGATAGCTAGAAGCATGATGGGACAGTATCAAAATAATTTACTGAAAAGGATGGGAGAATTTATAATAAAAATATCCAGAAGCTAGTACCCCATTTAGGTCAACGAACTAAATACGTTATGCATTATCGAAACTTAAAATATTGTTTGGAAAAAGGAATGCAGCTTCAACGCATACATAAAGTATTAAGTTTTAGACAAGAAGCTTGGTTGAAGCCATATATGGAATACAACACATTTCTTCGACAAAAGTCAAAAGATCAATTTGCAAAAGATCTTTATAAATTTTTAAACAATGCTGTCTTCGGAAAATGCTGTGAAAACGTCCGCAACCGACGTGAAATTTTTTTGGTCAATGACATTGAACGAATTAGGCATTTAATTAACCAGGCCAATTATAGAAGTCATAATATACTGGGGTCAACATTGGCAACGATTGAGTTGCAAAAACGTACCATTAAGTTAGACAAGCCAATATACATTGGCATGGTCTGCCTGGATCTGTCAAAGCTTATTATGCAAAAGTTCCATTTAGACATAATTAAGAAAAATATGCTGAGAAAGCTGAATTACTAATGACAGATACAGATAGTCTGTGTTATCAAATCTATTGTGATGATGTCTACAAAGATATGCAGCAAATGTCTGATGAATTTGATTTTAGTGATTATAATCCAAAACATTTTTTATATTCTGAGAAAAACAAAAAGGTAATGGGTAAATTCAAAGATGAATCTAATGGGAAAATTATAACATCCTTTTATGGTTTGTCTCCCAAAATGTATTCGTTTAAAGGTGAAAACCTTTGGAAAAAAGCTGTAAAAGGTGTGAAAAAATCTACAATTAATAAAAGTTGTCAGCATGAAGTTTTTCAGAACATTTTTGAAAATCAGGAGAAATGTAATGTTTCTATGAATTTAATCAGATCATATAACCATGAAGTATTTACTATAAATGTTGTGAAAACCGGTCTTTCATGTTTCGAATCGAAACGTTATATTTTGAATGATGGAATACACACATTAGCTCACAATCATTTTTTAATAAAAAAGTAATCTGTATTTATTTCTACAATGAATTTAAATCAAATTTGTATATAAAATGTAAATATAAATTGTAATATAAATTGTAATAAAATTTTATTGTAAATAAAAATTTTATTGTTGTAATAAATTATTGTAAAAATGCATTATAAGTAAACATTTTTTCAGATTAAAACAATGGAATCCATTGAAGTTTTGAAGCTTTTGATTTGTAGTCATCTGTTTCCATAAAGCTGTCTGAATTACTTTTCACCGGTTCAAATTCCTGAAATGGTTCCGAAATTTTTGCTCGAAGTCCTCTTTTTACAATTGATGCTGGTACATTGAGTTTTTTGCAAATAAGCAAAAATCTGTTGATACCAATAGGAGGCTTTGTCCATTTCTGCTCACGAACAAGATATGAAAGCAAATCCATCATATTTGCTCCCGTTTCCACTTCTCCAAATAGTTCAACTTCAGAACCATCCTCACTCCAATTAATCAGATCAGGTCTTGTATTCAAAATGTCGAGTACTTGCTTACATTGTAAAGAATTCTTCGCAGGGAAGTATTGAAGAATTTTGCTAAAGTCATCACTTTCATCATCACTTTCACCTGCAACATTTTTTTCGGCACTCCGTTCACTTTTTTCTTCATTCACTTGTACTGGATTTGTTTCAGCTTTCTGTCCCACAAGACTGCTACTAGCAATTTCAATTTTCAGAGGTTTTTGTAAAAATTCGTTCAGATGTTCGGTAAATTTTTTTGACACATGCATATACATTGCTAGCTTCATATCATCGGGCATGTTCTCCTCTAAGAGGTTGTTCGCTTTTTCTTCAGTTGTCAATAATTGTGATTTTTTTGGAGACAATTCATTTCTAGAAAGAAGGGATTTATATTCCTCTTCACTTATCAATTTCATTTTTTTCGCCATTGAATTAACAACACCCGAGAACAGCTTTGCCGATTAGTGTCGTTAAAGCAGTCAAAATTGGAACTAGCACTGTCACCAAAAGCTTGCGTTTCTTTAATATTGTTTTTCGCTTGTCACTGATTGAAACACTTTGATCTGAAATTTGTCTTAAAAAGGATTTGTACCTTCGAAGTTTTGACGTTGTTGGTTCATCTAGGTTTAAATTTCCTTCAAGAAGGTTATGTACAATCTCAATAAGGGCCTTAATTTGATCGTCAGAAGAAGACTTTATTAATGTTGATTGTTCATTACTCGATGCAGTCGTCAGTTGTTCAAGAAATGAAAGATTTTGCTTTACAATGTCACTAGGCATGATGATTTTCCCTCAAGTAATTACTGAATGCACTAGATTTGAGGTGTGCGCAATTCAGTATTTCCGCATGGAATGGTAACGGACAGGCTTGAGTTGGTCGATTTATAATTTTGGTGATGGGTGGACACTTGATGTCTTCCAGATTTTTCACAATCAAATGGGGGAACATGCACTGGATCAGTCTAACTTTCTGTAAGCCTTTTGTATAAACTGTTGTAGAATCACTCATTGATTTCATAAAATCATAAAATTCAGTTACTCGATGATGTCCTGCTTCCCACCGAATTTTATGTAATAATTTTTCACAGAATGCAACTTTTTTATCCTCACAATAAGAAAGCACCTTTCTCGAACAAGGTGACTTTAGAAAAAAGTGAGCTGTGTTTCCGGTGTCCACACGCTGAATTGCAACTTCTTTAAAAATAAAACGTTTCTGAAGCTGGAAGCCCTCAAATTCTAAAACGTAATTCATTGTGGAATAAAAATGAATTCTTCTTCCTTTGCTAATACTCCGGAACGCACTCTAAGCAAATCGTGACACTCTGGGTGTAAGTTTACAAATAAATATGTGAATGGTAAGGGTGTTGCCTTTTTATAGGCTGAGAAAAGAAATTTTGGGTTGTCTGGAAAAAGACTTCGGCCTAAGTGTTGTACTTGCGATACAAACGTAGGTGACTTAAAAATGACTATATAGTGTGCATTTAGTCTCATGTCTCTTGCATACTTTCCTTGTGAAAATAAGTTTTGAGTAATGTATATTACTGACATATTTCTATGATGCACTCCTTTTGTAAATAATTCTTGAACTTTTGAACTTTTGTCACCGTCAGACATCTGATCGTCGATGATGATTAATGATGGCACGTGATCAAAGTTTTCAGTAGGAAAGTCCAATCCCTTCACGAACGACACCTTGTCATTAAATTCATCATACTGTGATTTGTTTTCAGAATAGGAAACTAGAACGTTTTCGGGACAAGGGTCGAACATTTTATGCAAAGTTGCTAAAATGTTTTTCACAAATGTACTTTTACCACTCATGGAACATCCACTAACTCTTATAGAACAGGGATGTCTAAAGATGGGTTCATCTGCATTAAAGATATCTAGCTCCATTATAATCTTGCTTTTGTTTGATGTGTAGTAACAACAGTATCGTTCCACGATCAAATGAGATGGGATTACCGTGATCATTGGTAATTTGTACTGTGATGGTGTCAAAATCAGTGCGAGCTAATGGAAAGTAAAATGGCTTGTCAAACGTTTTCAAAACATAACGTCTCTTATCTTGTTCATGTTGAAATCGTCTTAATATTGACCAATCGCGCTTGCCATAAAATAATGGTTGCACTATGTCAACACACACGTTAATAAAGTTATGTTGTTGCAAGATGTTTGGTTGGTATTTACTGTACTGCTTCTGTATTGTAGAATTTTCACGAAATCCTAAGACATCTCGAATTAAATTAGATACCCATATTTGGTGATAGGTATTAGCAGAAATGCTAATTGAATTAGGATTGTCCATTTGAATTTTAATATTGCTTGTGTAATCTGAAATGTGATCATTTATCTCAGCCACTAAATTTTCTGCGTTATGGTAGCACTTGACTGGCAGGCTAAATTTTTCACTTTGAGTGTCGAACAATTCGTTTTGAAATTCTATTCTAATTTCACCGTCCTTCTCGTTTACAAATGTATGTAACTCGCTGGGGTAGCTTATTTCCCATAATGCTACTTCATAGTCTCCTGTTAGTGTTATTCGTCGTGGAAGCGTAACTTGAAAATAGGATGGTGATGCTTGGTTGATAGCATCCAAGGACGAAACAGGGATGAAAAACTCCATTTTATAGTTTTACTGACGATAGTTCTTCTTTGTAAAAAACACCTAACAAATTGTCACCATCACTGTCCGATATCTTGTAAGTAACTGGATTCGTGTGTAGGACATCAACTATTCTATATAATTTGTCCGAATAATTACTCGTATATCCTTTCTCAAATATTCCCTTTGTGTTCTTTAATCTAACAAAATCATTTTTTCTTAGAGTGCTCACTGATTGCTTTGAATGCTTATATAATTCTTTGTTGGTGCGTAACCAAACATCCATTTCATTATACTCATTTACATCAACTGGCGACATTCCTATTGTCGAATGATATGTATGATTATATGAATCTATGACGTCTTGCAAGACATTTATATATTTCTTTTGTCCAGAGTATTCAAAGTACTTTTGCAGTCTCATCATTAAGCTTCTTATAAACCTTTCTATCACACATGCTTTTGTATCTGAATGCACGGAAAACATTTTTATGTCATTTGCGGTCATTAAGGATTGAAACGTTTTATTGTAGTATTCCTTTCCTTTATCTACTTGCAAAAATGTTGGTTTGTGTGGAGCTCTATCAAGAATTTTTTGAAAGGCATGAGCAACGTCAGCAGCATTTTTGTGTTTTACTGGTTCTGCGTAAGCTAATTTTGAGAAAACGTCTATGACAACGACAATGAATTGATAATGGGAATTGAAATATTTTAATTTTGGTAGGCATATCAAATCAGACTGCCAGAGATAGTTTGATGTGTGAACGTTTACTTTTCGTCGTTTGAATTTATGCTGAATGGGACGATGTTTTGTGTATGTAGCTGAGGATTCCAAAACGTTTTTGATTTGTGACGTTGGTGTATTTTTAAAAACGTGACGAAGTTTATTAATACCACCAAAAGATCCTGGAGATTTTGGATTATGATATGCTGAGGAAATTTTCTTCTCCATTTTGATTATAATAGCGTTTGTATATTGATTGATCAACAGTCAGAGCTGAACTGTGCTACAGCAAACAACCAACCATGAAGTCGATTCACAATTTTGATATTCAAAGTTATCACGACGCACTTAATCCATTGGAAAACAAGCATGGTCGTTATGCAAAACAAACTGGGCGGGGACTTGGAAGCTTTGCTAGTAACATCAAACGATACTCAATTCCAATTTTTCAGACCACGAAAAAATACATTGCACCATATGCAAAGGAGTTTGCACAAAATAGTTTCAATGATTTATTAAATGGAGAGGATATGAAATCCATAATTAGGAAGAATTCTATCAAGTTCCTTCATGATTCTGGAAGTGCTATTCTCAAAGACATGAATCAAAAAGGCAGTGGTATTCGTTCCCGAAAAGTTAGTTCAGTAAGAGCATCAAAGAAGACAGGAGCTGGTGTAAAGCAGCAGTTGCAACGAAGCAAAGCAAACAAAATCACTAGTCACAAGAAGAAATCAGTTTCAAAAAAAGTACTATCCAAACGCGATATATTTTCATAATGGCGTTAATAAATACTCTCTCAACACCATCACTTCGTGGTGAAGTGGATTTGTTTTCTGTTCCCCCAACCGATACTACAGTTCAAAAAAGTTTCTATGCAGAATACAAGCCCTTGGTTAACATACAAGATTCTGATGCAAAACTGGAATTTCGAATCGCTGGAATTGCAGATCAGTACTTAGATTTGAACGACACTTTTTTGTACGTTCGAGTTAAAGTTGTGTCCTCTGATGGGAGTGATCTTGACGCCACGGACAACATAAGTACCAGCAATAATTTTCTTCACTCACTATTTCAACAATGTGAAGTAACAATAAACAACCAAGTTGTCTCTTCGACGAATAACTGCTATGCATACAAAGCATACATTGAAGCATTGCTTTCTTACAATCAAAATGGGGAAACGTCACAAGGATCGTGTGCTTTATTTTACAAAGACACTGAGGGTGGTGTCTTGGCGGTGAGAAATATAGGATTTCACAAACGACAGCAATACATAACGACGTCAAGAACTGTAGAGATGGCGGGAAAATTAAGACTGGACTTGGCATCACAGACAAAATATATTTTAAATGACACGAGTGTTAACATTTCGTTGACAAGAAGCAGTAATCCTTTTTGTTTGTTATTTGATAATACTTCGTTGGCAGCGGCTACGAAGACTGTGAATCCGCGTGTAAAATTTTTAGATGCGAGTCTGTTTGTTCGCAAACAAGTGGTGTACCCAAGCATTGCATTGTCACATCAAAAGTTGCTGCAAAACGGATTAAATTGTCAATATCCATTCACACTTTCTGATGTAAAGCAGTTCACAATACCGAGCGGAAATCAGTCATTTATTGAGGAGAATGTTTTTCTAGGTACAGTACCATCGCGAATAGTTATCGCCATGGTAAAAAACGCAGCTTTTAATGGAGACTATAGACTCAATCCTTTCGTTTTCCAGCATTTTAATTTGAGTCATATTGCATTGTCAGTTAACAATATTCCAATACCTATGAGAGGGTTGAATTTGGATTTTAGTTCAGAGCAGTACTTGCTTCCTTACTACTTGTTATTGAAGAGCCTTGGTGACAACAGCGAAACGGATGGAATCATTTTCGATAGGAATGAATTCAAAAATGGATTTGTGATATTTTCATATGACATTAATCAACTACAGTCTTCAGAATCATCAATGGTTTTGGAAAATAGTGGTTCTGTGCGTGTTGAGTTACGATTTGCATCACCTCTCTCGGAGGCAGTTACGTGTCTAGTATATTCAGAGTCTTTAGGAATCATTTCAATTGATAAATATCGACAAGTTACTGTATCATAATGAATACATTTGAATTAAGAAATTATTTAAATTCATTTGCTAGAAATACTCATCCTTTTGTTTGTGCATTAGATCAATTAAGTAAAATAGTCGAAGACGGTTTTTGCGTCATTGTAAATTCTGACATTTCTACAAAACCTGGTACTCATTGGTTTGCAATGTACAAGGAGAAAGGCATACATTCCATTGATTTTTTTGATAGTCTTGGGTTAGACTTTTCTCAGTATGGTGGTCACGTAATTAAGTTTGTGGAAAAACATGGTGGAAAAATCTGTCAAAATGAGTTACAATATCAATCTGATGATTCTGATCTGTGTGGGTTGTATTGCTTGTTCTTTTTATATATGAGAAATAATCATATCAAATTTGAAAAAATACTAAAATCATTCTCAACTAATTTGAAGAAGAATGACTTGTTTGTACAGAAATATTTTTCCAAGGTTATAAAACCTCTTCCTCTTATAAAATGCAATTGCATATGTAATAAATGCATACATTTTACAACCATCGATAAACTATGTATGCAAAAAAATAGCAAAAGGAATTAGTGTTTTGCGAGTTTCGTCGAAACTGAGAAATCTACAAAAATGTTATAGAGAAGCCACCGCAGCCCCAAGAAAATTGTTACAGAGAAGCCACCGCAGCCCCAAGCGCAGCTTGGGGCTGGGGTGGCTTCGATTATAACAACAAACATGTTATGTAATTACAAGTAGTAAAAAGTTGAAGTTTTCTATATGCGCTCACTTGTGTTCTTGTTTTTATGATGTATTATCTTGACGACCGTGACCCAGACCTTTTACGCTTTTCTGGCATTTTGCATAACCGTACTAACCTAATCTAATTTAATAGAAAGGGTTATATATAATTTTATTGATGCTCAACTTGAAGTGAGTCTAGCGTTACGTAACGCTGTTTCAAAATACCACAGACACAAAGCAAAGGCTCTTCCTTAAACTAACAATATTTCTTAAACGTAAGATAATCAATACTGGAAATGGTATATAGGTATGTATTTATATTTTTATACCAAACAAACAAACAAATCACGTAATAAATAATCTAAATACGAATTTGTATATAACCAAGTGCACGTAATCCATGTAGTAAAAGTCGTCAACACTGATTTTACTGCGGAGCAAAAAATTGAGCTCATGTGCACATTTTTTAACAAAATGATGCTAAAATATCAAAATATGCAAAATATCACAAATTACATTTATACGTACTATCTTAAAGCCAACTGTCGAACAGAAGAATTGAATACTGCACAAACAATTTTAAAATGTTAATATAAAAAATTATTGATTAACCCGAGTCTTATTTTAAACTAGAAATTATTGCGTACTATTTCCTTTACTTCTTAACATTGATCCAGTCATCCATCGTAATTACATTTCTAATGGAAAAGTAGAAATAAGTCAAACGAAAGGTTAGCTAGCCAAAATGCTTCTGCTAAGCCAAATCTCCCTTTCAATATTCTCATCATTTCACTTTCTGGGATCCTTGGCCAATAAATTTCTTTAAAATGCACAGTAGACTATTTTATAAAGTGATCACCAAAGTCTCCAAATTATCCCTGAAGCTGGGAGCATGCAGTTTCATCTTCGACAGCAAATCACGGCAATACTACAGAAAATTTACTTCTCCAAAAGAAGATTGGAAAGTCCATGTTAATTACATACTCATATTGTTTTGGGCAGCAGCATCACTTGCCATCTTCTTACGCCTGAATCGTCGTGACAATATTGCTAATTACTTTGTGACTTTTGTCTATTGGGTTGGCCTGGTCACACTAATTGTCAACTACTCTCTAGTTTACTGGAGTTCAAAAGACTACTTTCGTGCAACAAATGGCTCATTGCAATATCTGCGTTATTTCCAAGGTAATGTAACTGCTTATATAAAAAGGACGTAAGGGCACGATTTAATTTTTATTTAATTTTGTTTACAGAAACTTATATGCCAACATTTCACCCTGAGAAAAGTAAGCTCAACAAGTTCATGGACGCACTATTCTTGAACATGATTTTGTCCTATTTCACCTCTTTTATTTCTACAACGTTACTCTGTGCCTATGCACCCAACGAAGCCATATTTCTGGGTCAGTTGGTTCCACGTCGGTACTACTACTTTTTCCCATTTGGACTGTTGGCGACATGCTTGCACAGCTATTTGGCATCCCTGCTAACCATAAATCAAGTGGCCACTGTGATCCTGTTCTTCGCTAATATGGTTTATATGACACTCTTCTTGAGCAGGGAACTCAATCTAAGCTGCCGTGTGGCCCACAGGACTACTGACAAGCTACGACGAGCCGATAATCTAGTGCATACATACAGATCATTCCAAATTCTAATGGCAAATTGGAACTGCTTTCTCGGACCGGTTATGTGGCTGGGTAACCTGTTGTACGTGGCAGTCCCGGTGCTGTTCAACATCATTCTACTGTTTTATTGGAGGAAGCTGGGGATCGGGAGGGTGCCGTTGCTAATAGGATTGTTCGCGGTTGTAGGCGTATGGATGGGTGTACTGCAGTGTGGAAAGTACTTTTGGATACAGAGCGCAAAATCAATATGCTCTTGGAAGGGGAAGAGATGGCAAGCCAAACGAGAAGAGAAAATCATGAAAAAGTTTCAGAGAAGCTGTAGACCGGTTACGCTATGCTACGGAAAGTCACTCGTGTTAGGACGAATGAATCAATTTGCTTATGTGATGGGAATACTCAAGTGGACTTTCAAGGCCGCGATCACGCTCAAAAAGAGTGCATGAACCGATAATTGTATGACTGTAAACCTCACTGGCTCAAATAATTAGCTCAGTAATCAAGAACACTATTTAAAGATGGGATAACACAAGGGATGCAAAAATTCTGAAAAAAATCCGAAAAAGGATGCACTAACGGTTAGCGTAGCGTGCGGACATTTCAACTTTAGATATTTCATTTTGATGTCCAAATGTAATTTACGGTAATGATTTCGATCGATTAATTTAACTAACAATTTAATATTTAAGTATTGCATTTTTTTGTAAACGACTTATTTTAGTTTGCCCAGAAACTTGTCAGGTAATCTTGACGGCATCTGGAAATACCGCTCCCCACTCACGGCAACCATTTTTTTGTTCTCACAGCTAGCATGGCGTCTTAGGCTTAAATCCATTCATTTTAAATTTTTTAAGTATTTTTCCAGACAATTTGGCAGGCATATTCAGCTAAACGCATTTCACTTAATATGATCAAAAGTCTAATTTGCAGATAGCACATTGGAGTTCTGGAAGAAGGCGCCTACGCCAAGTAATGAAAATTGGGAATGGAACTGCTTGTGGCGCAAAAGCAAATTTTGTTTTTAATATGTATAGTTAAGTGAAGACGAAGCCCTGTACATATCGCATAACATAACTATATATTCTATACATATGTATATAACTGGAAATTACCATACCTATATGTATCTTTATGTATAAGTTACTATGTAATCATCCATCGTAGTAATTATATAGCTGCGTAGTAAGGAATAAAAATAAGTCAAACTCTAAAGGTTAGTTTGTTATTGAAATTGTTGAGCCATCAGAAAAGTAATCAGTGGTAGTCACCATTCTTTAGCCACCTTTCCAGTTTCTATATGACACTAAAGACACTATGTCTTTGCTGAAATAATTAATAAATATCGCATCACTGAAAAAATGCACAGTCAACTATTTTACAAAGTGGTCACCCAACTCTCCAAACTATCCTTCAAACTGGGAGCATGTAGTTTCAAATTCGACGATGAACAACGGCAATACGCACGAAATGACCACGAAAACTGGAAAGTTGGTGCAAACTACATGCTCATTTTGATTTGGGCGCTAATATCACTTGCAATTCTTTTGAACTCGGATCGTCGGGACAACATTAAGGACTACTACGTCACATTTGTTCATTGGGCTGGTCTGGCCACGATAATTTTCAACAACTCACTCGTCTACATCTTTCCAAACGGCTACTTTCGCGCTGCCAATGGCTCATTGCAATACCTATGCTATTTCCAAGGTAGTGGTGAAAGTTATTTACATATTAGTTTAATAATTGAATCGCCCATTATGATTTATGGGATAAATTAATTATCATTTTAGAAACTTATATGCCAACGTTTCATCCCGAGAAAAGCAAGCTCAACAAATTCATGGACGCAGTAATCTTGTACGTGATTTCGTCCTACTTCAACCTATTCATTTCTGTCACTTTACTCTGCGCTTATGCACCCAACGAATCAGTATTTCTTGGTCAACTGATTCCAAGTCGTTACTACTCGTATTTCCCATGTGGACTATTGGCAACATGTTTTCATGCATATTTGGTCGCCATACTAATCATAAATCAGCTTATCACTTGTGTCCTCTTCTTCGCCAATATGGTTTACATGACACTTTTCTTGAGCCGAGAGCTGAATTTGAGTTCCCGTGTGATCCACAACACCAGCGACAAACTACGACGAGCAGTTAACTTAATGCACACCTACAGATCATTCCAAATACTTATGGCAAATTGGAACTGGTTTCTCGGTCCGATTCTGTGGCTGGGGAACATGTTTTATCTGGCAGGTCCAGTGCTATCCAACATTGTTTTGCTGTTCTACTGGAAGCAATTAGGGATTGGAAGAGTACCATTGATTATGGGAGGAGGTATAATTTTTGTCGTGTGGATGTGCGCTCTACAATGTGGAAAATACTTTTGGATACAAGGCACTAAAACATTGAACTCTTGGAAAGGTCAGCGCTGGAAAAGCAGAAATGAGGAGAAAATTCTGAAAAGATTCCACAGGAGCTGCAGGCCAGTGACACTTTGTTATGGTAAATCGCTCGTGTTAGGTAGGATGAATCAGTTTGCTTATGTGATGGGAATAGTCAAATGGACTTTCAAGGCCGCGATCACGCTCAAAAAGAGTGCATGAACTGATAACTGTATTGCTTTCAAAGCTCGCTGATGTAAATAATTAGATTAAATTTATTTGCAAAACTGTTGTCCGAGTCTGTAATTTTTGGTAAATATCCCCTGGAATCATTTTAAGTAATTGCATAAACGGTAAACATGAGCCACCAATATATGTTCTAAATTTGTTCGGATTTTGACAGTATTAGCTGTAGTCTGACGATTTCTACGATGCATAGTAAACTGTTCTATACGGTGTTGACACGGGTCACAAAAGTGTCCCATCTCTTAGGCGCATGTTGCATAAAATTCGACGCCACAACCAAAACTCTTTCTGTGAGCAATGCCTCAACTGTAGCTAAATGGAAAGTTGGTATTAATTACGTACTAATTCTGTTCTGGATAGTGGCTGTCGTTGGAATTTTAATACGGCTTCGTCTTGAAGGCAACATAAACAAACTCTACCCAACATTCGCCTGTTGGATTGGCCTGTTGACGACAATAAATGCAATTGCAATCTCCTACTGCTTTCCACATGGGCTGGTGTACTTCAATGTGGGAAATACCTTTGGATTCAGGGAACGAACACCCTGAGATCGTGGAAAGCTAAAAGATGGGGCAGCGACTGGGAGGACAAAGTGATGAGAAAGTTCCAAAGAAGTTGTCGACCTGTTGTACTTTGTTGTGCGAAATCCCTTGTCCTGGGCAGGATGAACCAGTTCATTTATGTGATGGGAATTTTTAAGTGGACCTTTAAGGTGGCACTCACGGTTAGAAAACGTTTGTGAATTAAACTAAAGGGCACAACTTTAAATGCATAAGAAAAACGTTAGAAGACATACTTATCTGCGAATTAGTGCCGGCATTTGCCTCAATGCCTTAATGTTCTGCATGAATATAATTTTCCGTAATTTCCGGCTCTGAGTGACGTATTAGCGATGTAACTTTTAATTTTCTTTGTAAATTATTTAGAGTTTAAACTAACCAATACTAACTTTATATCCACGTATTTGCTTATGTTGCTTTTATATATTATACATAACGCAACGTACCAATTACTTCGGTTAGCTAAAGTGTGTAATAAAATTTTGTAAAATGCTTCAATTATTAGGTAGCACTTTAGTGCTAACTTATAATTTCGTTCTGTGTGCCTGTCCGTCCGTCCGTCCGTCCGTCCGTCCGTCCGTCCACGCGATATCTTTCGAACGGAGACGAATTTTTGAAATCTGTTTTTTGCAATGGGTTCCTAAGCCCATAGGGACGGGCCCCATTGATTTTCAACCCTCTAGCTCAACGGCAACCGTTAGAAACCGTTACAAGGTCAATTTTTTTCAATGGGAACATATGTCAAGTCGCATATCATTCGACTCGTCTATGAACATAACGCATAGATATGAGGTCATTTTGAGGTCAAAGGTTATCAGTAGTGTAGTATGTACGTTTAGAACTGGACTTTTACTTAATTATTATTCAAAATTACGCTTATCAGATCAATTAAAACGGATGCCGCTTCCGGTACTTCCGGTGAAAACCAAGTCCTAGGAGTACACCATATATTTATATGGGAAACTGCGTGCCTATACACTATAAAGGTGTATGAATGCATTTAACACCATGACAATCTGTTAAATGCGTAGTTAGTTAACTAATTGCGATTGCAGTTAGCGTTTTTTACGTGCGTATGCGTAGATATGTATGTATTTTACATGTGTTTATAGGTTTTCGGGAACAGGGAAGCCAGCTATACTATCCATATGTGTGTAGGATGCCTGTAGGAAGGCGCAGCTCAAGATAATTGTTAATTATCTTAATTGCTGCTACAATTATCTTAATTTTTAGGTTAGTTAGGTCAAATTTCTACGGGAAATGGGGGTTTCGAGTACGGGGAACACGATGGTGGTGTTCATTTTCACGTAGCATTATCCTATATAGGTATATGTGCATATTCATATTGGTACTACTACTACCGGCGGCTGATGTGATGAGTGGGAAAACGTGGAAGTGGGAAAAAGAGGGTTTTTATCCACTTACCAATAAAACCATGCTTTCGTGTACTCCATACACAAAAGACAACACTTTTGTGCGTAAACGCAGCAGCTGCATGCGTACGCTCACTCCCACCAAAAAGACAACTTTTTCATCATCATCGTCACCCCGCTCACAGTCGTAAGCGGTTTCTTCTGCCGCTGTTGCGCTGGACAACGGTAACAATGCAGCAACAATGCACTTTTGTTACCACCACACATTTCCATTGTTACTGTCACATCATATCACTAAACTGACTGTGTTTTTCGTTCAGTTCTCTACGAGCTTTCCTTGCGCTCTCTTCCTTTTTTCTGAAAATTCTTATTTTTTACCGATACCCTTTTCCTTGCATGAACGAACAAAACCTCAAAATGGAAAATTTTAAGGTTTGTGAGTTTTGCGATGAGGTATTTTTTTCTCGAGATCGCCTTTATAGGCACATGCTTCGTGAGCATGGGGATGAGGATATGTTTAACAGGCTATATCGGAACCCCGTGGAATGCGCAGTTTGTGACCACCAGTCACAAAATGCCAAAGATTACGCCAACCATTATGTCAATGGTCACTCACTTGAAGGATGCAATGAGTGTGGGTACCGGGATTGCGAGTGTCCTGATGAACCCGAAGGTTTGTACCTTTTTATTTCGTAGTAATATTAACTAGTAGCAGTAGTAGTAGTAACTAGATATTATAGTAGCTGTAGTAGTAACAACAGTCATTTTTTATGCATGGTATTCATAAATCTATGTACTTATGTTCTATTTTCAGATCCTGACCAACCAAACCAACTGGAGGATGTGGAGGACTTGATTGACTGGGAGGAGATGCTGAACGAAGGTAATATTTTTGCGAATCATTTGCTTCGCAATCTTTTTGCACGCAGAAAACTTGTGCTCATGGAATAATATATTTGCATGTAATATATTATGTGTTGTAGTGGATCCTGCCCCCATCCCGGTGTTTGGCTCTAACTTGCAGCGCCAGATGCAAACCCAGCAATGGCAAAATCCTAATCTGCAAAATCCAAATCCGCAAATTCCACATTTGCAAAATCCAAATCCGCAAATTCCACATTTGCAAAATCCGCAAAACCAATACTACTATGGTGGCAACCACATTCCCATGCCAAACCAATTTGCAAATGGTAAATTGTGAATTATTATGTGCGAATATATGCAAATATGCGAATTCGTGCAAAATACTTAGAAACTTTTTCCACATTTCTTTCAGGTTATCATGGTAACCTACAGTATTACCAAGGTGGTAATAATTATCCATATCCCAACTATTACGGCAACGGACAAGGTTACGGCAACGGACAAGGTTACGGCAACGGACAGTTTTATGGAAACGGACAAGCTTACGGCTATGGACAGGGTTACGGCAACGGACAGTTTTATGGAAACGGACACGGTTACGGAAACAATTACGTCTATCCACAAGGCAACAATTACGTCTATCCACAAGGCAACAATTACGTCTATCCACAAGGCAACAATTACGTCTATCCACAAAATAATTACGGTTATCCACATGGAAACAACTTTGGTTACCCCATCGGGAATGGACACTATTTCGGAAATGGATACCATGGCATCTATCATGGTAAACATTTATCCATCTACTACATATCTTCCTCCCCGAAGAAGAAAATATAATTAACATTATTAACCAAAATGTTAATGTTATATGATTTTAGGTGCACCTCAGCAACCGATGAACCCTAACTTCATGTATGCCGGTGTACCCAATCCAATGTACATGAACATGGAAGCCGTTCGTCATGACCTGATTGACCAAGGCAACCTCCGCATCCCTCCTGAGGCGGCTCCTCAGTACTATGAAGCCGCAACGCCAAGATCTCCTCAGCCTGGACCGAGCAGTGCTTTAGGTACATTTCACTTATTTTCTTTTGGTTTATTTTTCACATGTTCTCCACAACACTTAAAATTCACTTTAAAACGTATTAACTTATTACTAAAGTAACTTATTAATTTATTTATATTTCAGCCTCTCGACCCAAAAGGCCAAGGATGTCGGATCCGGAGGATTTCAAGCGCTTCCGATGTACCAAATGCCAACGACGGCACGAGAACCGTGAAGAGCTAGTGAAGCACTACGTTGATGAGCACCAGGAACCATTCACAGAGGATCACATCCAACTAGGTTTAGGTGTACAAGAACCACTCAGGCTTCGATTATCCAATACATTATTTGGCAATGGATTAAGAGTATACGATGTAGATCTTGATAATGCAACGATCAACGATGTTGATGAGTTTTACCTACGTATCAAAAAACCAACACTGCACGAAATCAGAACCATGTTAAAAAGGTACCGCAACTTTAGAGTTCAGTACGACATGACTTGTCAGTTTTATAAGGAGAGTGGTGGAAAGATTGAACGTATTGAACGTTTTCTGGGATCATTTATCAACACAATTGAAAATGAGCATTATGCTGAAACAGCATTTCAATTGGCACGGGATCATCATGCCATAAGAGTCGAAGAGTTTGAGAGTAATGGAAGTAACTGGATTCTTGAAAGAATTTCTGCATTCAGAATTAAAATATTTGAGATAAAACGAACAGGAGGTGGTGGTCAACTCACAGAATTACCAACTAAATTGGCAAGCAAGCGTTCGTTACTTAATGTTCCAAGCAAAGGAAATATGTGTTTTAAAAGGTGCATCATTGCAGCAATGACTTTGGAGGACATGCAGCAAGAACACAATAAGCATGAGAAAATGAGAACTTCAGTTTATTACAAGAGATATACGGATAAGAGCAGGAAAGATTACCGCGGTCCTGTAAAAATAAAGGACACTGACATTGAAGTTAACTTTGATGGCATGGACGGATTTGTTGATTTGAAGTTGGTTGATCATTTTGAGACAAATAATCCACACATTGGTGTCAACATTTTCTTATACGATGAGAATCCAGAGGAATTACCTTTTGAGGACGAAGTACCTCAAGAAAAACCTCAGGAACGTCAGGTTAATGCTAGGGACTTTTTCGCAGGAGAAGCGCAAGAAGATAACAGGTCTCAAATATCTGAAGGTGACGAAGAATCTTTCCTTGGTTCCCCTCCTCCGCGTTACGGGGATTTTGATGACGATAGGAGTGATATTGGTTATGACGAGTTACACAACAATGAAAGGAACGAGCCACATAATGAGTACCGGAGACGTTTAAGAAAGTATCACGATTTTATGAGATGTGTGGCTCCCTTAAAAGTTTGCAAGGAGGAAAAGAAAAAGGTTATAGATCTTTTGTTAGTTCAGGAAGGTGAAAATGGACATTATTGCCTCATAACAAACCTGAAAGGTTTCTTGAGACACCCAGCGAATTCCAGAAGTCAGGATGTGTGTAGGTACTGCCTTCAGAGTTTAGGTCCAACTACTTATCAGGATCATGTCAAATATTGTGCCGCTTTAGGTAATCAGAGGACAAGGTTCCCCAAGGAAAAATACTTACATTTTACAAAATGGAAGCACTGTATTAAGAAGCCTTTCATCATTCTAGCAGACTTTGAAAGTACAGTCACTCCAATAGACCCTTCTTCGATTCAATTCAAAACTGGTAAATCTGAAAAGATTGCGAAGCATAAAGATAGAGCCTATGGCTACTTAGTCTTGAATCAAGAGGGGAAAATTTTAGAGTCTGAGTGGTACGTTACTAGAGATTCCCAAGAGAGTGTGGCAGCAACATTACTTAAAAAACTTGTCGACGTTGTTAATCGATATGTAAAGATTCATAAAGGATGGGAGAAGGAAGCTACTGACAACGCAAACGAATATCTAAAAGATGTACCAATGCCAAAAGAGGGTGACCCCAGACCAGAATGCTACTTTTGCAAAGAACCAGTGGATCCAAAGGATTGTCACAGACATCACGAGCATCTTCCACCATACGAATTTAAAGGGTATGCATGTGGCGCACATAACTTAAATGCAAAAGCCGATTACACAATTCCGTGCTTTTTTCATAACCTGAAAGGTTACGACAGTCATTTCATCATTAAGGCAGCTGGTGAAAATATAGCGACAGAAGTTCAGTTGATAGGTGGAAGTGCAGAAAAGTTTAGTGCCATTCGAATTAACGAACATCTCCTCTTTTTGGATTCAATGAATTTCCTTCAATCTTCCCTAGACTCGGCCGCTGTGTCTCTCAAGAAAAATATGCCCATCACTAAAGAATATTTCATGAAGAAATATGAAAATGATGAAGCTAAAGTCAATCTTTTGCTACAAAAGGGTATATATCCATACACGCACATCCGAGATGTTAAGACATACGACGAGACATCCCTCCCACCCATTGAGGCATTTCACAATGATCTTAATGACACCCCGTGTTCACAAGAAAATTATGAACACGCACAAAAGGTGTGGAATGAATTAGGAGTAAAGGACTTGCGTGAATACACAGAAATATATCTTGCGGCTGATGTCCTAATCTTGGCAGATTGTTTTCAAAGAATGCGAGATCTTTTCCATGAGAACTTTATGTTAGATCCAGCCCACTATTTTAGCTTACCACAGCTAAGTTTTGACTGCTGCTTAAAGCACACAAAGAGCCAGCTTGAGTACATAAAAGAGCCAACCATGTTTGCATTTATCGAGTCTTCTAAAAGGGGAGGAATGTCAGTGGGTGGAGACATTAGGGCGTTCAAGGCCAACAATACTTACTTACCGTATTACGATGAAACTAAGCCTACTAGCTTCATCGCTTATCAAGATTTAAACAATTTATATCCACACAGCATGTCAACCCCCCTCCCCGTGGGGGAATTTGAATGGGTGGAAGGTCAAGAGTTAGAAGATCTCAAGAGGAACAAATCAAACTTTATTATGAAAACCCCGGAAGCCGGGGATACCGGTTACTTTTACGATGTAAATCTAAAGTTTCCCGACGATGCAGCATCTCACGAAAAGTTTAAAGGTCTCACTCCGGCTCCGTACCGTAGAAATATTACTAAGGAAGAAATTTCAGATCAGCAGAGACTTTGTAACAGTGTCCTAAACGAAGGAGACTTGGTGTTTAATGTCGAACGACTTATCGCTGATTACAACGAGAGAAAGAACTATGTGGTTCACTATAGAGTTCTTCAGTTTTATATCCGTGTCGGATTAATTGTCACAGAAGTACACAGGGCCCTTAAATTTAAGCAAGCACCAGTTTTTAAAGAATACGTTGACTTACTAACAGAAATGAGAAAAAACGCTACAACAAAAGTAGAACAGAATTTTTGGAAACTTGCAAATAACGTTGTGTATGGCAAGACAGGAGAAAATGTTAGAACACGTCGGCAGTACAAGCTCATTAGAAATAAGAAGGAGGCATTACGTTACCTTAGTAAGCCAAATGTATCTAGGGTAATTATTTTAGACGGAGCTGAAGACATTGCAATTGTCTGTTTTAACACAGTTTCAGTTTACTTGAACAAGCCAGTTTACATTGCATGTACTACTTTAGACGAGAGTAAAAGATTTTATTATGAGTACTTTTATGATTTTGCTCAGCCAAAATGGGGAACGAACGGTAACAAACTGGCCGTTTTAGGAGGAGACACCGATTCAGTCATGTTAGCGATACAGTACGCAAATAAAAATGGTAACATTTTTGATGACATGAAAGAGCATGAGGACGAGAGGTAAATACAGCCACCGCTTGTCGCATATGTCGTCTTTATTTCGCCACGCTTTATAGCGGTCACATTGTGATGTGGATATTACTGTGAACTGCTTTGCAGTTTGCGACCTACCGACAATTCGACAAACGTAATTAAAGCTCTGAATTATGCACGGTATTGATTTCTCGCGTTTTTTGCTTTCACTCTAGTTTTATTCCCAGCATATGTACATACAACCTGGCCGAGCGTAGCTCATTGGCCATAGGTTATTGTACATGTACAAGTGAATGCTGTTATGGAATAAAACTAGAGTGAAAGCAAAAAACGCGAGAAATCAATACCGTGCATAATTCAGAGCTTTAATTACGTTTGTCGAATTGTCGGTAGGTCGCAAACTGCAAAGCAGTTCACAGTAATATCCACATCACAATGTGACCGCTATAAAGCGTGGCGAAATAAAGACGACATATGCGACAAGCGGTGGCTGTATGAATACAGCCATGAGGATTGGATATATACTACCTCGCAGCCCGCTTTCACCGTCAGTCGGTGCTTTGCTCTCATCATGAGCACAAGTGTTCTAGACCCAATTGAGCTTAACGAGTGGAGAGACCAGATATTACGTGGCACAGATAATCCTGAGCATACCAAAACATTCCTAGACTACGGTAATCGCGTTGAGGAAACTCATATTGATATTTCGGACAATGAAGAAACTCCATTAGTTGAAGAGTCTCATGCAGTTGATTCCTCGGTTGGCACTTTTGATTCTGCTGCTGGTGCTATTACTGCCGGTGCAAGTAGTGCTGGAGCTGCTGCGGCATCTGCGGCATCGGTTGGTCTCTATGCTCCAGCCGTTGTTATTGGAGCTGTAGGTGTTGGTGTTGCAGTTAAAGGTGTACTAGACTCTGGTCTACACTTACCTGGTCATAATTACATCGGTCCAGGGACGGATTTAAAGAACGCTGGTGAGCCAGTTGACGAGGACGATCAAATTGCCAAAAGACACGACGAAGCATACGCTGCTGCTAAAGAAAATAAAGACATAACTGAAGCGGATAATGCGGCAGTGCATGAGTTTCATTCGAGCGTCATTTCTGGAAACTTTCATTCCATTCTTGGTGAAACAGGTTTACTTGCAAAACAAGCAGTCGAGCAACTCACAGGACCGCTATACCCCAACATTGCCTCTCCACAAGTCAGTGAAAGCGATTCCGACGCGCTACTCTGGCTGCACGGCGTGGAAGGAAACGAACAATATCGGACTCGTCCGACGAAAATAATCTCCCGCAACCTAAAAGGAGAGGGTCTGTTCACGACGACACTTCATTTGTAGAAGAAGAAGGTGGCATGAGTGGAGGTACTGGTACTGCTGCACCCGAACAACAACAACCAGCCATGAAGCGTGGAATTTCTAATGCAGCTGGCCTTGGAGGTGGCACAGTAATTGATGGCATATATAAAATCAAGAGACCTAATAATTACTCTAATCATTTGGAGCGTACGTTCGTTAAACAGCATAAGTTCTTAACATACGGATTTGCGCCTTTTTATAAAAATGACCATACTGCTACATCAAAAGAAATACACCATGCACTAACGACATCGCTGGCACAAATTCCTGTGCATGACTTGGCTTTATACATGGACTATGCCGAGAGAAAGCAAATTAAACCTGGAGAATATGCAAAACGATGTCAGGTTACTGTAGTTCAACGCAACGTCCGCGTTGCCTTTGAAACAAACAAGTCACAGTCTGGCTTAGCAACGCTTAATCAAAACAAAAACGGTGTATTCGCTATTGGATTGCTACGGAATCCATGGGGATGCAACGCTCAATATACTGTAAGTGCCGACAAGCCCATGGAGCCCACGGGAATTAAACGACCAATTAAACATTCAGATTGGATGACACTTTTTTATGGACATGCAAAATGGAACGAGCCAGCCACAGTAACTGCAAAATATCCAGCTCATCATATTGGAATGCCAGTTCAATTACCCAACTATTATACGATGACCATGACCGATGTAATGCAGAAAGAAAGTGCTACGGCACCTAACAGGCCACGTAACGGGTGGGGTCTTCTGACTAATAAAATTCACCAGTTCGAGGCAAGTGATGCGGTCGGAATTGAGATCTGCACGTATAATTATGAGTTTAAAATGGCGCCATTGTCCTCTTCGTCAGCATATATTGAGACCGCGAAAATGATGGGTGGTACCAACGTGGTGCTCGATAATCCAAAAGTCTATATTGGAAACAACGCAGCAGACACAACACAAATTGAAGTAGATCAAAATCCCAAGGACTGGACATTTGGTGCGACAGGACAAAAGAAAACAGTTCTGTATAATAAAACACCTTTTACCGATATGACAACCAAGAAAATGTATGAAATGCCTATTGAGAAGTCGCAATTCGTAACTAAAGGATTAACCGGGTCGGTTGGCTGCGCTGTCCAGGATTCGTTACACGTAGGTGTGATGCCAGTTCCAGCGCTGACGACTACTCCGGCAGGCAATGTTTCCAGTTGGACGGATGTACAAAGCTACTTTGACGTAACAGCTATACTTGTAACTGGCTACGAAGAGAAAGTAGAATTTTGTAATCAGGCTTCGCTATCCAACTTTATACATGATGTTTGGTATATGCCTGAAGTTCCTGTTGACAACCAAATTCAACTCGTCCCTGAGTATAATTCGGGAGCAATCGGAGGTTTGCATGGTTATTTATACACAGCCGCACCGTACACCGTTGCTGGAGGAGACGAGCTAGAATGCATGGACGGTGGTGACGATAGCGAGGAAGACGAAGAGTTTGTAAGAGTTGCCGCACAAGCATTACATGCAATGTAATTAACTGTTATATAGAACAAATAAAGAGAGAAAAGAGAAAAGTTTTTTTTGCTACGCAGTTCATACTGCGGACTACGGTTTATTTTCATTTTCATCTACACAGTTTTCTTCTGTGGACTACATGTCATATATACATTAATTATTCAGGCTACACGGCTTTACCGTGGACTATAATTAAAGAGAGAAAAGAGATAAGTTATTATTCATACTACACAGCTTTTACTGTGGACTACGAATGACTACACAGAATATTACTGTGGACTACGTTTTGTTCATTTCACCATTATTCCATGTATACATTTTCCAGCACCATAATTCGAAGTCGAAGCACCATGTGCATGAATGTAAGCGGATGTGGTTTCCTGCTATATTCCGCCAAGAATGGACACGTACGCCAGTTGTACATAAATATTCGTTTTTCAAAGGTGGGATCAACCATAAAAGGCAGGACATTATTTGTAAGCACAATAACAGGAGTCCGATGTATTATGGCATCTGGTTTATATTTCACTCGGCACGGACAATTATCTCCTCCGAGAAGCATCTATGTACAATTAAAAGAGATCGATATTATAATTGAAGTAAAAACAAACTATATACTTTTACCTTCAAAGTGTCCGTCTCGCTGCTTTCATAGTTTGGCTCGTTCCAAACTATTATCCTCCGGTTGACGCAATCTTGATATGCGAAGTTATTATTTTTGTTGGGGTTTCCCATGTAACCCACGTTAATGAAAGGGGCGACGACCGAGTCAAAAAACCAATTTTTGCCTGCGCTACTTTCACCATGGACGACAATGCAATTCCGTTTTGGCTTGGACATATTAAGAACTTCAAAAACACTGATAAGAAATTTGAAAATTTTCTCGTCTTCACCAAACTGAAACTCCAACAGCCGCCTAAATGCACTAAGACTAGATTCCAAATCAAGGTAGTACTCATCTCTATCACATGTAACCGCGTGATAGCGTGGAGGGAAAGAAGTATTAACGCTCATTCTGAATATGTCATGGATACTTTTTAAATTAAACTCCGCCATCACGAGATCAGCAGCGTCCTGTACAATTGGGTGTCGTGATCTTTTAAAGCATAAATCACTACGTGCAAGGTACTCAGGGGTATATACTACATCTATGAGTGGAATTGGCAGTAATTCCCTGATTATTTTTGCGACCTTTGACGCGACTTTGTTTCCCTTTCTGCTGGCGGCGGGATAACCTTCTTCAGTTCCTCCAACAGTTCCTCGATCAGAGCATCCGTTCGACTCCCGGCAGCATATGGCAACACCAGCTTCATCTGCCTCCGCTCCCACCATTTCTCCTGACATCGGCCCCAGATATCCGACCGCTGATAGAGGGTGATATCTATCACCTTTTCGTCGATAGGAGCGACCCACTGTAAAACAAACATATTTAGTATACTATAATATCAAATTTATCAACATAACGTACCTTGGATGTATATTCCAATCCGCCCGTTTGACATAAGGTACTGCAAAACATTTTGCCATCCAGATGAGGTAAACTGGCTGCACTTCCGCCGAGGCTTATAACCTCTGCGATTGATAAATGGGGTCCTGACATTTCGTTGTAGGTGGTGCCAGAAGCAGCAGCGGCAGGTATGGTTGCTGTAGCTGCAATCGTGGATTGTGTGGACGTGAACTATGAACTGTACGCCATGATTGAAACTATAAGAATGCAGTCAGTCAAGAAACTTTCCTCATTTTATATCTAGAATTTGAGAAGGCAACATCATGTCAAGATGGATTCTCCTTACCGAAAAATAATTGAGCACAAAGACTTTTTAAAGTCTATTGGTAGGGCTAGCAAAAAGTGTTACAGAAGGAAAATAGTGCTTGCTCTTGCTACGCCACAACAGGTTAAAGTTCTACAAGAGATCTCTCGTAACGTTGTTGACAGTAACTTAGCTTTAAATTCGAGTCAGATCAGAAGTTTGGAAAAGGGCAGATACAGAAAGACAATTAGGGAGGCTTCAAAGAAAGGAAGTATTGAAAGCAAAAGAAAAATCTTTATGCAAAAGGGTGGATTTCTGCAGTACATTATTCCAGCCGCACTCGCACTTATTGGCAGTCGTTTGTGAAAATGGCCAAGAGATACAAGTTGGTGCCAGAGGCACTTTTGAAAAGATTACTCCAACAGGAGGAGTCCACTAAATCTAAGCCAGAAACTATTCTCAAGCAGCAGATGCCAGATGAACTTAAAGTTTTATTGTACAGCGATGCAGCTAGAGATGTTCATATTAAAGAGAAAAGGAAACGAGACGAACCTCTTCTTATTAAGAATGCTGAGGAGATGCAGCCTCCAGCGAAACGGCAAATGCTTCAGGACATGACACAAATTCTAAACAACCCAAAGGCGGTGAGGATTCATAACTTTCTGCAGTCCAAAGGCATCAGTTATAATGATGCCAACGAAGTCTTAGTTAATGGTCGAGTGGTTCCAAACTCATTCTACCCAATGATGGTGAGAGGACTACAAAACCATGTTATGGGATACCAGCCAGGTATGTCCGAAGTAATTCAAGCTCTGCCAGTACTTCCTCCTGATGTTTCAAAGGCGGTTGCAACGAAATATGCTACTCCTGCCCAAGGACCACGCCCAGGACCACGACCTGATCCGCAACCAGGACCGGGGCCAAGTAGACCAACCCAAAGAGTTTTGAGCAATGTTTTTCGCGCTACAGCTAAGCGGAAAGTAACTACTACTGCGCGCAGGAAGATTTATGAAAAACAAAAGGGAACAGGATGGACAATATTATAAATTTTTGAAATTATTTTATTCTTGATCTACAAATTTGGAAATATTTACATGAATTTGGTTTTTGAATAAAAATTTTCTTTACAAAATTGGATACAATCTTGTCATTTTTATCCAAGTCATTTGAAAAATGTGCATAAAAGGCTTGCCTTGAGCAACCCTGCAAGCGTTTATACATATACATAATTACATAAAAGCCACAAACCTTACTGGTTGGACTTTGAAGCATAATATTACTTTCAATAATCCTTAAATTATTACTAAATGCAAACTTCCTAAAGTAATGAGGGTAGTTATTTATACTGATTCCATAAGAATCTATAAACTCCATTTCCCCTCCTAGCCTACGTATGTACATACCAACCCAGTGGGAACCAGGTTTACTAGCTTCGTCTAAATTAATACAAACAAAGAAAGGATAACTATGTATTGTAATTTCTCCCAACTTGTCGCTAGGAACTACATTAAATTGTGCCAAAGGTGTACATCTTGTAATTTTCTTAAAATATCCTAACACTTCTAAAGTATCCATGTTTACTTATCACCGGCGTAATCCTTGAAGAAGACTCTCTTGTCGTGGGTGATGTACATGTTACTTGGATACTCTGGATAGAGTATAACTGTTAAGCTTTTCGTTATGGCGTTTTTGAACCGGAGGTAAATCGAAACATTCCCGTGCCGTGGAATAGCATATCCGTCAGAGATGTCACGCAAATCAAACCCAAAAATGGTCTTCCCCTTCATATACTCTGCAACTCGAAGGTCCAGTCCTGGATCGCAGTTTGTAACTCCCATAGCATCAAAGACAGAAATGAAGCCATCTAGCATACGACTCTCTCCTTTATTAATATTGATGGTGTGTTGAGTGGTCTGCTCTGCATTGCATGTCACAATGATCTGCTGGAGATCATGATCCTCAAACGCAAATGGATTCCTTTCGTAATGCCCTTGCACATTCTCAGTAGCCACAATGCCCAAAATTAAACGTTGTGGTACTAAACCATTGAGTAAAGATACGTTTGTATCTTGAAAAGTGCCTGATGGCAGGCTGTACTGCTTCATCACCACCTGAGTTCCTGGGTAACTAACTGGTGTATCTTGCCAATTCTTGAGATGTGCCAACTGGATATATGGCATCAAAGTAACTTTACGTACGTAAAGCTTGGCTTCGATAATTGCCAGCCTAATGTTCTCCTTTAGGGTTCCATGACATTCAAGAGCAAAACTGTCTGAAGCTCTCATGAACTGAATCCTCATATCTACTCCCGGCATCATGTACCTGGTTTGATTAAAGATTTCAGAGTGTGGGCGGCCAATCACCTCAAATTCCTTGCTGGCGTCGCACATTGTCTTTCGGCTGTTCCACCCATCATCGTTTTGTGTAAGTTCATCCTTCACACGGTAAAAGCCACCAGCTTCTGCTTGGCCTTTCTTATAGTCACTTCCGTAACTGAGCAGAGTTTCCAAATATGCTTGGTAAGGGTAGAGGCTGTTCTTGGCAGTGATTTCTGTATCTGCCAAGTGGACTTTAACTGTTTCAAATGCAGAGGCAATAATGTTGTTTGCTGGCGCGTAGTTAATTTTTGCTTTGTCAGGTTCTGCAGCCAGGGCATTGCCGGTGGCGCTGAGAACTTTAAGCCTCAACTTAAGGCGAGTTCTGCTCAAGTCGATGTATTGTGTATCATTCCCCTGGATAAAAAATTCGATGGGTGAGGTTGGGTTTATAGCGGAGGTGGTGTGAAGTTCTGTCACTACAGAAGAACTGACAGAAACATCGTAGCCTGGTTCTTGAAAGACGTCGGTCTCACTCCTCACGTAGTCCCTACGGACTCTTTTCGAAGACCTCTCCTCAGAGAAATCCCTTTTCTGTCGCTTCGGAGCCATTGTTATTCGTACAGGAATCGCCGAATCCTTTTCTTAGATTTTGAGCGTTTATTTGTTGTGACTTTTCGCTTTCTTGATTTGACACGTCTCCTAGCACAGCCAGAACCAGACTGAGAGATAATCTTCTCGCCTATTCCTTTTAATGCATCAGCTCCATGTTCCTTTAAGCTCTCCTTAACATTACGTCCGGAGAGAATGTCTCCTGCTACGTTCTTGGCAGCTGAAGTAGCATGAGGAAGAACATACTTTTTGGTGGCTGGCCACAATATATTTCTCGCTATTGGAATTAGCCTTCGGGCAATAGCGCCTAACACGGATCCTAACCCCGCACCCCTCTGCCTTCTGTAGGTAGATCTATAAAACATTAACCCATCATCCAACCCCCTCCCAACTTGTGGGTTATAGAGGCGGACTAGGTCGTTTAAGTCTACGTGATGCATTTTAGAGCCGGATTTCTTTAAAATGAAGTGAACACGACGTAGTCCCAAACGTTAATGGGAGATCGTCTCCTGTTTCCGTCTTTAAATATATTCTGATACTGTCAATAAAGTCCTTACTTATCTTCACGTACTGACGTTTATTAGTAAGGTCTTTTATAACTAACTTGTCGTTATCACCAGTATATTCTAAAGAACGTAAGAGTGGGGCCATCTGATCCCCAACTCGCTGATTCTGTGTGCAGTCTGTATACACATAAATCTTACGTGAACCAACATCAAAGACAGGTTGCTGCTTCCCTTTGATTGTTATTTTCTCGTCTATAGGATATATAAAGTTGAAATCCGCTGATAACCCCAAAATAGCAAGAATACGCTCGTTAAACAGTATCCTCGCCTCCTCCGGTAGTTGCACCTCAAGTTTACAAACTTTATCTTCGATGAAAAACTTAATAAACGGGTTGGTGACATTAAGCTGCTTTATAAGTTCATTCACTCCATATATATCCTTTGTTGCAAAACTACCAATGCGTAGGTCTTTACCGATTTCCTCATTTCCAACTCGGAGTGTTGGAATGTGAACTTCTGCTTTGAAGAACTCAACCCTGCACAGCAGGTCGCCACTGTTGATAACAATGTCCTCGTTACGCGCAGTAGTTTCAAACTGAAAATTCCTTTCAGCGTTAACATAGGACAGTTCATCTTGGTAATCTATCTGGAAATGCTGGTAGAGCTTCTCGTAAAAATGAATTTTGCTATTAGCAATTATTGGAGGCTTGTTCTGCTTAATGCGAACAATTTTTTCTGTTGTCTTGACACCTTGAGGGTCAATATTGGCAATTTCCTGGTATGTGGTGGTAATGTGAAGATCCTTCAGCTCATCTCCGAGATAATCCACCAATTCTTTGGTTCCTGTCAAGTCTTTCTTGGACACAACGTCCATACCAACTTGAATCATTAATATTTTGGAATCGCCAGTTGCTAGCTTCCGCGTTCTGAAAATCTCGCTGGCATACTCAATGTGAGTATTATTGTCTGTAGCAAACTTTAAGACATTTTTGTAGACATATTGTGAGTTGGATTTCATATTAGCTCCTTTAACTTTCGATATAACAGGATACGATATAGTTGTTGGTGCGGTATCCGTTGGCCCCGCTAAGTTATACACAGCATATAACCGTGTACCAGACTTGATATGTGCCTTGTTAAAAGTATAAGTTAATTCACTGAGTGCCACTTCATACTGACTGGACACAATATCAATTGGTTTAGCTAAATGGTTTCTGTAATTTGTACGTGTGTTGTTTGGATAATGATGCGGTGATGCATCAGAATGCATGTGAACGTAAAAACTATCCATGTTGGCAGAATGACGATAAGAAACCGACTGAGAAAGGTATTTGCTATATACCACTTATATAATACATCCACCGCCGGTAGTAGTACCAATATGAATATGTACATATACCTATTTAGGTTAATGCTACGTGAAAATGAACACCACCTTCGTGTTCCCCGTACCCGAAAACCCCATTTCCCATAGAAATTAGGCCTAACTAACCTGAAAATTAACTTAATTGTAGCAGCAATTAAGATAATTTACAATTATCTTTGATTGCTCCTTCCTACAGGCATCCTACGTACATAGGAATAGCATAGCCAGCTTCCCCGTACCCGAAAACCCTATAATCCATGTAAAATACATACATACCCAGCCATACGCACGTAAAAAAACGCTAACTGCAACCGCAATTAGTTAACTAACTACGCATTTAACAGATTGTCATGGTGTTAAATGCATTCATACACCTTTATAGTGTATAGGCACGCAGTTTCCCATATAAATATATGGTGTACTCCTAGGACTTGGTTTTCACCGGAAGTACCGGAAGCGGCATCCGTTTTAATTGATCTGATAAGCGTAATTTTGAATAATAATTAAGTAAAAGTCCAGTTCTAAACGTACATACTACACTACTGTTATCGTTTAACGGTAACGGCGATTTAAAATATTTTTTTTGTTTTATGCTCTCCTGCCAAGAATTTCTGACTGCTTCATGCTTGCCAACCCCATATGCCAACGGCAACGGTTAGAAACCGTTACGAGGTCAAATAGCAAGTGACATATCATTCGACTCGTCTATGAATATAGCACATAGATCTGAGGTCATTATGAGGTCAAAGGTCACCGTTTAACGGTAAACACGTTTTGAAACTGTTTCGTTTTTCTAGCTTTTAAACAAAAGTGTTTGCTAAAGTGCTACCTCTTTATGTTTTCTTACAGAACCTAGTTCTATTCTAGTAATCATTGCTTCTCATTTTATGAGCCCAGTTCCATACTTCCATTCCAAACAAATCAACATTGTATGTACTTCTGTCTCCGTAATATTGCATGATTTCGTTGTGATTTGCAAACATGACCAAACAATTTCTCCCATTCAAAATTCATAACAATGAAAACAAAGATTATTACAAGACTGAAACAAGACACATTTTGATATTATACCATTGTTATGGTCACTCACGAAAATAGCTGGAGCTGTTGGTGATACCGTGTAATAGTCTTATTGTGCTTATATGATGGGTATCCTTAAATGGGCTTTCACGGTCGAGCTTTTGCTTTAAAGAAATACATTGGCCGATAATTGTACACCAGGGAAAATTCATTGGCGTAGATAATTATAGACTCAATTTGTAATCCTAGCCTGTAATTTGAAATTAATATGCCTGACAGTCTTGTAATGTAATTTGTAGTACCGTAACCACTTGTTGTGATGACATATTCTACGAGGATTTTTCTTTAAAACCTACCAGACTGATAGAGTTGCTCTTACTCTGACCATTTCTACGAAAATACAAAAATGCACAGCAAACTGTTCTATAAAGTGGTGACTCGCGTTTCAAACGTTTCTCTACTCTTTGGGGCATGTTGTCTCAAATTCGACACTAAAACCAAGCGCCTTGTTGTAATCAATACCGGCAAATGGAAAGTTCGAGTAAACTACGGACTAATTTTGTTCTGGACAGTAGCGTCCTTTGGCATTGTACTAAGTCTCCGTCACAGTGACAATGTTACCAACTACTACGTTACATTCGTCTTTTGGGTTGGCCTGGTTACCACAGTTAATGCAATTTCACTTACCTACTGCTTTCCCCACGACTACTGTCGCGCTATAAACGGATCATTAGAGTATCTGCGATATTTTCATGGTAATTTTATTTAACGAATTTTAATTGGATTTAAGGTTAAACAAATGCATTTTAAATGCTTGACATTTTAACATTTCAGTATATATGCCAACCTTTGACCCTGAAAGTAATATGCTAAACAAATGGCTGGACGGGATAGTTATTAACCTTGTTCTAGGTTACTGGAATGCGTTTCTCTTTGTTATTCTGTATTGCGCGAACGATGGAATATTTTTGGGACAATTGCTATCTAATAGACATTTCACAAACTTTCCGTACGGACTGCTAGTTACACTATTCCATGGCTACTTAATGGCAATTATTATGCTAAATCAGACCATTATGAGCATCCTTTTCTTTTCAAACATGTTTTACATGGCATTGGTCTTAAGCAAAGAACTCAATCTAAGCTCGCGTGTGAGACATATGACAAACGATGAGCTACGACTAGCAGACAATCTAATGCAGGCTTACAGATCATTCCAAATATTAATGGAAAGTTGGAATTATCTTCTCGGCCCATTTCTGTGGCTCGGAAATCTTTTATACGTAGCTTGTCCTGTTATGTTTAACATCATTGTTGATAATGATAATGGGAGGAAGCATGATTTACATGATATGGTTTGGTGTACTTCAATGTGGAAAATATTTCTGGATTCAAGGAACGAACACGCTGCGATCCTGGAAAGGGAAAAGTTGGGATAACAAACGGGATGAGAAAATTATGAAAAAGTTCCAGAGAAGCTGTAAACCAGTGATACTTTGTTGTGGAAAATCGTTGGTGTTGGGCAGGATGAACCAGTTCATTTACGTGATGGGGATACTTAAGTGGACCTTTAAGGCTGCACTCACACTTAGAAGAAGTGTGTGAACTCTATGCTTGATGTTTTGTGCTGATTTTCCCACTGCTTTATACCTATATGCAATCCTATCCATTTTGAAACTATTAAAACCGATTTTGTTGAAACATTCACACGGATAGTTTTGTTCATATGAATTGGCTTAAAGCTTTTTCTGTGTTGCCTAAATATACTATGCCACAACCTTCAAAAGAGTGAAGCTCTAACAATTTCGTACTCCCATTTATTTAGATGATGGTGGTTTAAACAATTTGCACCGTTAAAAATGTTTATCTATAATACTGCATGTATTCTATATAAACAAGACAAGATGTATGACACAAAAGCCTTAAAGTGCTAGCTAATGCGTTGATTTAGAACCTGGAACCTTTAGGAACGCCGGCGTCATTGCCTTGAATTGTTTCAAATCTTGCATAAATAAGTGGTCAAATAAGACCTTTGATTCAATCAATCCATTAACGAGGTCGTGTGGAATCACGTAATGGAACTTATGAAAACAATAGTTTCCGTAGGCCAATGCAACTATAAACCAAGATATATATGTTGTATAGTTTAAATGCACTTACGACTAATTCATTCCATCGAGAATTAGCCGAGTTTCGTAAAACATTACCGTCAGTTATGGAAACATTTTAAACATATATCCAATGATTACATTTAATGATTTCCTTAGGTTATCAAAATACGGTCCAAATCGCATGGAAAGAAATGTGAAATTTCTCGATAATGTAATATCATGGCAACAGCATTGGATGCTAAAGGTTCCGTAAAATTATACCAGGGGTCAGTGAATTATGAGTCGCTTGTCGAGCCATGAAAATTATTTACGATTTAAATTACGGAAAGTGGTAAGGCTGTATTTAAGGACAAATATTGCAGACAAAGCTGGACAACATTGTAGGCCGAAGATGCTAGCCGTCAGTGCACTGTAGAAACCAGTTCAGTCTCGACAAAGTTTTGCATACGGCGAGTATAGAGTTCACGAAATTGTTATCTCATATTTTAAAATGGCAACCCCGCTCATGATAAAAATGTCAACAACCACACAGTGCCTTTCGGATTCCCTCTCGTGTCCCATGAGTGTGTCATGGAACGCCCATTTAAACAAATGGGAGAACTCTCTATCCAGAAAGATCATTCCACATCACTTACTAAACTCCATATTCTCTTCAGCAATGACCGCAATACTAATCTTGTATTGTGTGTTCAACCTTACTTCGCACCAGTTCCTTATCGACGTCGACCCAAATGCCTTGCTACTCCTCGTATTACTTGGAGCGATTTTTCCACCTCTGCTCGCACTTTTTGATGGAATTATGATCATTTACGGAGACGAGTTGGCGGCAATTGCAAACTGGGGCATTGGTACAATAGTCAAACTGAAGCTTCAAACACGTTCAAATGATACGATGTTTGCGTTAATTTTGCACGAAATTGGCAAATTGTTGTCAGGAAAAGAGAAAAGTCCAGTAGACTGGTTCGGCCTGACTTCTGCATATCTTGTCTGGTTTATGCTAACAATTGCGACAGTGATCCCCGCATTTCTGGTTTATGAAGACATGGACCCGACTCGCATTCTAATTCGCGGTTTCTTCACAAATTTAAACGTCTTCGAAGGTCATATTTTGCGCGCTTTAAGATGCGTATTGTTTATCTATATGTTCCAATGCAACAGTTTGACTTTCACGCATCTCGCCATGAATTTTCTGTGTATCCTGCAAACGGCAATTTACATAATTCGACGATTTCTACGCGTAAAGGTGAGTATTTTTGAAATCCGGCTTTATAAACAAATCATCATTGCTCTCAAGTTGGGATACGATCTGGTCAAGCCTCTGAATGGGATATGTCTTGCGAACGGGTATCTGGGCATACTTTTCTCGGCAAACGTGCTCGTTGTGGGATATCGAATATTTCCTGGATATGTCTGCGCAATTGCACCGTTGGCTGGTTTTGCACTCTTTATACTTGTCATGATAATATTGACTGCGGATGGATACGTCTTTTATTTTACGAACAAGACACTGAAAGTGTGGAATAGGCAACTGTATCGGAGTAATATGAGAGCGTACATGAAAAGGGCACTCAGGACACTACAGCCAATCGCATTTCCGATCGGGGACGTGGGAACGATTGACTTGGATATCAAGATGAACTACTTCGGATCCCTTATGACGTCAATTGCTAACACGCTGATTCTTTCAAGGGATTTTGCGAAATAAGGATTTTGATTATTGCAATTGCATTGTTAATTTTGTCATCTTTTATGATGATCATCAGTAAAAATTAATTATTATAACGCACCACTAGTAGTAACCTTAGTGTCGAGAAAAATGACCTTGTAAGACGATTCTGTGCAATTAAAATTTCATACAGGTACCTCACATTTTTCCAAGTTTCTGACAAAGACGTCATCTTCATTTACGTGCAAGCTGTACGAGCAGTAGTTTCTGTTTAAAAAATCAAAACTCTCACATAGCTGTATCGGATGCAGCAGGTCGTGTAACCCGGAGGTAATGAGGGATTTGAAAAGAACTCCTGGTAGCTTGCGCCCATCCAGAAATTGTCTGACTCTATTATAATCAGTGTATATTAGAGCTGAACATCAGTTCAATGGGATTTTGGGTTGCGACGTAAAGGCTGGACGTTGTCCTGATCGTTGGTTACTAGGGAATAAAAGGTGCTGATTTTGTTGTCCACTATCTGTATTTCTATAGATTTTACAGCAACTGTGCTGAAGACCACAGGTTGCTGAAATGGTATCAAGTCTTCCATTAGAGATTCATTAGCACCGTATTAGCACCGAGGAGGGTATTGCACCCGTTATTAATTATTGAAATGTTTTTGGAGAGAAAGCCAAACAGTTAATATTCTGCAGGCATATACCGCGAGCGAACAATATAGACACAGGCATTGGATGAGGTAGTTTATCTACCTGCATAAAATCATTTGGACATTGCATTATACATAGCCTCATTATTTCCCGTTAAGTTAATTAACTACCGTCCTACACATATTCAAGAAGAACCGTGTTCCTGAGTTACCAGCAGCTACATATTTCAGCGATCTCTGGCAAACTATTTGACAAGTATATATTTACTTAAGCGATTGTATTCTGACTACTGCTCCTAACAGTGTTTACATTAACTGAAATGCATTAAAATGAAAGTGTCACATACACTCAAACCTATCAAATTGGGAGACACTACCAATATATGCGATGTTGTCAGATCTCCGCAACGTTTTTGCGCAACATACAGCGCAAGAAATGAATTTAACACAGTTAGGTAGTACGCCTTTTAATCGTTTTCAGTAAGCTTTACGCGAATGTCATACATGTGCCAGTTCTTAAATTAGGTGTATTGGTATGGTCCCATATAGCATAAAGTGACACCGCATATTGATTCAAAAAAACTAAGTTGAACATCATTTTCAGTTCTCTAATAAAACGTTATACCATTGCAGAAGTAAAAAGTAACGAAATTTCCTAACATTCTTGCGGAAAACGAAGTATGTTAAGTCCGACAGGTGCAGTCATAAATGATGAGGTTAGGCACCTGAGTGCAAACCAACAAAGTTTTAATGGTTTCGCGTTCACATCGTTTCCGAAATAATGAAATGATTAACATAAATGGTTATGTAGTCACGAGGCTACATCCATCACGCTCACCTGTACTACGAGATTTGAAACAAAATGGCGTGTCATGATTTCCCTGACGTAATATTTCCTGATTACATAAATTGCTATCAATGACACACAAAACAGCTCCATTACCAAGACAAGCAAGCAAACCGACAACAATGTGGCATGCACGTAGAATACAACGACAATATTATCACTTGTTGTAAGCACAGTAGGTTGTCCTTCACTGATGTTTCGTCCAAATTCAAATAGATTTACCATTGTCTTATTCCATGCCTCCCAATCCTTCCACTGTTTTGCAATTCCAGACTCTAACATGGCTGACATTTTCAATACTAACCAATGAAGTGGTATATTAACATTATCGAGTGACCATCCAATCCTAGTCGGTAGAATGGTTTCCTTACTTATGCTTATAATCCGTTTGATCTCGCCCTCTGAAATATTTCGTTCACGACGTAATTTCGTTTTTAGAACAGATTCTGCATAGCTTATTTCCGGGTTCCAGCTCAAAAATGCAACGCGGTCACATGTTTTGACTTTACGGATGAACATATCCACCGACTCATTACGAAATTCAGCTCGGGTCAAGTTTCGAACATGGGAAAGTATTCGCCTGTAGTTTCTAACCAGAGGGTTCTCGGCCGTCGGCCGCTGAGATCAACAACAAATTTAGAATATTTCTGGTTCTCATAAATGTTTTCCAATAATCATCCCCACCGGAAGCATTCCATTTTGAATCCAAATACTCAAGAAGCTCCGTTGTTTGCATCTGTGCAGATTTACAATACATTGAAAAATTTGCACTGACCAAATCATTGTACGTTTCTGGCTTTATGGTGGGACGTGGTTGGGTCAAGTCGGTAATATTTTGTCCTTTATACGCATTGCTTACAACTACTAAAACTAGTATCCAAGCCCCAGACACAAAGTACATGTCTTTCCCCACTCGCATTGATGGCGATCTTATTCCCTTGCTCTAATGCAGCAAATGCTGGCATCAAAACCTGATCCAATAATCTATCCTTTGACTGGACAAATGAGCAGCACGCTTTTTGGAGGAATGAATAGAACATCCCAGTGAAACAAATGATTATGATGGAACACATCCAAATCCACTGGTCAAAAGCGGAAATGTAGCCGAACAAAGATAGTGATTTTCGGGAGACGCCTCCACAAGTGATGAACTGTAGACTGTTCTCTTGGACCACCATTTGATAGACGTTGTGGCGATGAAAATGTACTTGCATGGATGTACCGTACGCACCTTCCTGAACATTCTTCGGAACTGCTGAGAACATTTCGTACAATATAACAATGTCAGAGTTCATCCAAGATGATTGGTAATTTCGAAATGTTGGTCTGCTCTCTATCTCCGCAAAATATGCATCCATTCTCGAACGCAGCGCTAGGAATTCGACTAGTTGGTTATCCTCGCTGAAGCACCACAGCATAGCCGACATGTTATGGTATTTCCTCAACTCTGCGATCTCCACTATTCTTAGTGAACGACTTAGGTCGCTAGCATTGCTCACATTTTGGGAATGAGGATCTCCCAAAAGTAATGGTACAGCTTTCATGTCCATGCCGTTCACGTTCTCGTCGAATAATAGTACCAAATGCATTGAATCGACTATTACCGATTTATTTGGGGAAGCATAAATGACGATTTGTGAGAAAGAGTTGTCTATGTATTCGCAAGAAGACACTGCGTTTTTCCGAACGTCCCGAAGCCATCGCTTGGCTGTAGTTACGTTCAAGGTGCGATGTTGCGCAATTAGGATTTCGTACAGCTCAAATTTTTCCAATTTTCTAAAAATATTGTCATTGGTATTTGTGCTCAATCCATAGATGCAGTAGTTTATATTTTGGAATTCAAAGCGTTTGCACAAGTGCATAGGAAAAAGTTAATGATTTAATCCGGTGGGTATGATGGATCTAGTAAAAGGAGATTCTGATTCCATGTGCCTATCCAAAAATTGAGATATTGTGTCAAAATTGATATAAATTTGTGCAGCACATTTGTATGATTGGATATTGGGTATTGAAGTATATCGCTCGACCATATATTCCTCACTGGTTAACGCGGAATACAAAATACGGGTTCCGTTGGCAATTATCTCTCTTTCTCCTGTCGTTATTGCCACAGTGGTAAAAACAACTGGCTTTTGAAATGGTATCACGTCCTCCACTCGTAAAATGTGGAATTCCTTTGTATCTACCAGGGACTTGTTTAGAAGTGGAGTGTGAAAGTGTTGCAAAGTAATTACTTAAAGGAGACATTCAGAAAGTAAATTTAAGAGTGGATTGATGTCCAGCAATTGTTTAGTGGAGACGGCGGGGAAAAGTGAGATGTGTATCGTAAAATATACAAGAAATGATTTCATATTGCTATGAGAAATTCCGACACGGCGTTCTGATGCGCAGAAAGTTAAGTTGCAAAAACTCTGCGGACAAAGAATCCAAAGAGCATTCTTGAGTGAAAGCACGACGCGGCAATGTACTCGTTACTTATTGTAAAAACGTCGTTGTTGCTGAGAGACTTGAATATTGAAATTCCGCAGACACACCTCCAACGAACAGTCCAGAAATCGGCTTTCGATGAGGTAGTTGATTACTAATTATATTAATGTTGTACCCGTAATATTTCGGGTATATTCCTCCGCCAAAGATGGATTAGATTCCATTACAGTTTTAACTATGTTCTTCAACAAGAAAAACCGAAACAGTTCGTAAGTACTAATATTTTACTGAAATGTGAGTTTTGCCAATTAGTTTAATCATATTTCCATTATAACATCAGACTTACATGGCGTGCTATTTTATTCCAATACGATGAGAATTAATTTCCTGACACATCTCCGTTCATTCCGACAGGCCTCTATTTCTTTAAGAGAAACCAAGTTGAGACAGATGTATTTATGCAAATGAGTTAAATTAAGATTTTATAAACTGTTTGGTTCATAATACTGTGTATTTTATCATCATCAGATCGAATTTTATATCCATGTATCTAATAGTGTTTACATTAATAAACAAGCTTGGTAATAGCACATGAGCAGTGGTCTGCAACATTTCCGAAACTTTTACATGATTTTCTCATCTTGTCTGTTCCCCCATTTCCTGCCTTTCCTAAACTGCAATGATTTTGTTCCATGAACCGAAGTGTATGTTCCACAGCCAGGGTTCCTGGCCCAGGAACGCACACCCAGATGCTATAAATCAGGAAAACACTTATCACCAAAGGAACGCTTCCCATATCCCCAAGTTCTCTTCTATTGAGTATCAAAATATTATTAATCGTTACCGGAGTTGCCGGTGGTTAGATTAGCCGTTCACGGAAACGGATCGAGAAAGCAGTTCCAATTATCCATCAATATTTGAAATGACCGATAAACGTGCATTAAGTTATTCGGACCCCTGAGCAGAATGTTTGTTTTGTGTTTTACATGGAGATCCAGGTTGAGTTCCCTACTGAAGATAATTAGCTAAAAATGCTGCAGAGAATTTCAGTTGTTGGTGACTTTAAAAAATATTTTCTTTGTGTGGTATTTTCATGAGGAGGCAAGCTGTTTTGGTCATAAAAATAAATGAAGTTCATTGAAGGTCAATGTAGTCAATATAAATATTCCCAGCATTTTCTCTAAAGTGGATAGTCATGGAAATATGATTGCATACTAATTCTTGCTATCCTAATTATGCTTGTGATTATTGCTGTTATTACGTATGAGTTTAAGTCACAAAAACAGGTTTTCTTGCTGTTTACGCGTCTGTTTCTCTCGCTTAAGTCGTGGCCGGGGTCATTGGGTACACTGGCCATAACAAGCTATGTCATTTTGTTCCATTTATCTTTTTGCATGTTGACCAGCAAGTGGGATTGAGAATTCACAGTGCTAACATCATGCAGTCAAACTCGATAATGATTTTTGTAAGTTTCTTGCAGTTATGTATAATCTGCGGAGAAGGACAAACAACTATACCTTTGAGTTGAACCAAATATAATACGCAATGTCTTCATGATGATATATAATATGCATTCATGATGTGTATGTGTTTCAGCCAATTCAAAGGTGGAAATCGGTAATAATTTGTATAAATTAATTGAATCAATCGTTAACTTAAATGCATTCTGAGAAGGAATTTAATGTGATTTATTGTTCATCATCTTCTAAAAGGCATCTTAGGAACGATGGGTATCATCATCAACAACATACATAAATATCCAAATTATTGATTTCAACATTATGTGCATTGACAACTATACCCAGAGTCGCACCACGAGCTGTTATCACTGGCACCAGGCACACAACTTCCGCCCTGCGCTCCGTTCTTCTTGACACAAAGTGAGTTGCAATCGGTGATTCCATATCGCAGCTGGTTATAAGTTCTCCAAATGGAACGCTCTAACCCGGAATCACAGCCCCAACCCCACCAGGTATTTTCCTTTAGCCAGGCGCACATGTCCGCCACGGACTCATAGACATCCCGCTTCCGTCTCAAAGCAGGTTGCAAGAAAATATTCGAAACGCTTTGTGCCTCCATCCCAGAAATTGGACTGGCATTGGCGGATGGTATGTCCATGGTCAATGCCACAGTAACGCACAATATGAAAAGGAGCTTCATTTTTCCTGGAAATCTGAAAATTTAAAAGACAAATAAATTCAAAACTGTGGCTATTAATTGGATGAGGGGATTCTATAAAAAATCACACAGCAAAATATATTATTATTAAATTACCAAAGCAAAGAAATGGTGTACAAGTTGGTCTAGCCAGTGGAATAGTACAAAGTAGAGTACGATGCAAGTTCAGTGTTGCGGTTTGATTTTATAGAAAAAATCTGGGTAGATAGAACCGTGGTAAGATTTTTGTAGATGTAGAAATATAGATCTTGTCTGCACTATGATATATGTATTTACTGGATTCGACTGGTTAAAGATTAATAAGGCGGCGAGTGCATATTTATGAACTTTGACATGATTGACTGGTCGCATATCTGACTGAGAACCTTTAATGTACAGCTTGCAACATGATTTAGGTTTTTGGAATGCTCATTTGGGTCATATTCAAATTGAAGGTGACATTGAAAATGATATCTTTTGGTCACGGAAATAATTAAATACGTATATCTGAACGGGCTGCAAAAAACTTTTAACATTTTGGTGAAAAAAATACCTTTTTAAAAATTATCGATGTTGCATGACAAATTTGAAAATTTTGTGACTCATAGCCCGCTACATAAAACGAGCTGGAATTTTATTCTCTCAACATTAGTTGAAGTCATTTCCAATCATTTTTTAGACATTCACTTTTGCAACACGAAAACCTGACAAATGAATGCCCCCACTAACATAAGTCGAATCCAGCTTTCACCGTCCTAGCAGCTACATATGCAAAGAAGAGTCGCTTTAAGCAACTCGCTTATCAAACTTCATGGTCACTTGAATACGAATTTGGAAATCATCATTTATCAAAGGCGCATTTACCTGATATTAATACTGTTTTCAAACAACATGTTATCTGGTCTTCTTTATCTATTGAATCACTCTGACCTTTGAATATGTGGTTTACTAATCAATATGACTGGTTTTGAAGAAATGGTTGTGCACCCACTAACCTCTCTCTCTCTCTCTCTCTCTGCAAAAATGTAAAAATCAACTTTATCTTGCTCTTTGGTGACCCAGTTCAATCAAGATATGCACCTAAACTGTTTAACCATTTTAAGTAATCTAGAGCTTGTTATTGAATTGACATAACATTCATACTGGATTGATCTAGAGATGATTCTGATCGACACTGGTTTCAATCGTGACACAATATTAACTCATCTCATAGCTATCAAAATGCATAAATATCACTATTTTGACTCGCTGGGATAATTGATATTTTTTGCAATCATTAGCGCAAAAACTAAAGCATTGCTTTTCGTTTTTGTAGAAATGTTATAAATTGAAGGTTTTGTAAATCCTTTGCTGGTATTAACTAGTATGTGATTTTCCACGAGAAGAGTTTCACCTCAAATGACACTGCTTTGTTTGAGTCTTGTTTGAATATTCATAGACCCTCAGAATACTATTTTCACATAGCAAGAATCATTCCATGGGTCGGTACAGGTTTGCCTAAATGTGTTTACTTTATTTCCACTTAAGCATAATGACAATATTCATATTATCCGTACTGCCAAGCAACTATGGCGTATGAGAGACTTGAGAATTACAATGTCTTGCATTAGAGAAACTAAAGAAGATTTATGGATTTTATAATGACTATAATGACTAGAAGGCCTATAATGACTTTGCACAGAAACGCGACTAATTCTTTCCGTTAGGGGTTGTTCCACTGTTGACTCATTCGGAATATATTTCGCTGACAGTTTAGACGAAATATGAATATAAAATGCATAGTTGTGGCAAAAAATTTGCTAGAATTGGAGATGCAATCATGATTGATACTTCGACTATAAAGGCTAAGAAGCCGAAGCAATTCCCTATCCATACAATGCAAAATATTACAGGAATATTTCCCGTCATCTTAGCGGTTGTAATTTAATTAAATTCATGATTGTATCCTATTTATATAAAACCACCCATCAATATTTAATGTTCATCATATTGTTTTCATTACAAACTAATTACACACAGCTAAGTCAAACTGGAATAATCTCAAAGGCACATAAAGTACGACGGAGTCAATTGTGTTGAGAAAAAATAATGAGATATATACATACGTTGCCGACACTCATTTGAAAAATTAATATTAAATAAATGGACGATAATTGACTCCCTAAATGTTTTTTGACTATGCTTACAAAATGATGTGATGCAACGGAGGACATAGAATGTGAAGCTTAAATATTTTCATTATCGCGGTAGTTATATCATTGGCATAATATACACAGCGCAACCGTAAGCATATGTACTCTGTGTGAAAGAATGAAATGGCTCTAATTTTCATTTCTATGTCAGGTATGTTTTAGTAGTAATCTAGCTGTTACGACAACAGGCAACCGTTTTGAAGTTAACAAAAGCTCTAAATCGGGTACCAAGTAATCATCCTGGTTCTCGACTAAAGGGAACTGTTGGAGCAAATAGGAACATTACGTCTCGAACAAAGCCCACTCCCACTTTAAAGCACGTTATCTTTCAGGGATTTGCCCCAAATAGATCCAGACAGTGTCGAGATAGATTTAAAGAAAGTGTAGGGGTTACTAAGAACTGGTGAAAGGTTGCCACGTGAGTGAGGGACAATGCTTCGTCCCACCAATTATAATGGTGTTTCAATAATAAATATTACTGACAATTACTGATAAGCCCATTCAGAGGTCTTTATTAATAAAAATTAATTAAAAACCGTAGAACATTCAAGCGATTATATAAATTGTATATACATCAGAATTGTGATTCTTTATGATACACTTTATTTATATTTTTGAAACAGCTGTAAAGACAGAAAATTATTCTGGATCTGAGTTTGCTATAAGCGTGCGTTGCTCATGTAACTAATTTCCAACCTCGAAACTCTAGAGTAACTGGTCTAATTCCAAAGTGCGACGCAAAGGTAATAATTGCTGAGTATGTCCATCGCCGCGAGAACGGTGTGTGGTGTAACAGGACACGGTCCAAGTTTGAGGGATATCAAACTCAATGCTCTTTTCGACTGACCCAGTCTCCTTTTTTCGGGATTAGGAAATTGCGTAAATAATTCAACTACTCTTACAAACTCTGCTGACAGGATTTGAACCCTTGACATGAATTTGTACACCCTGTATATCATGTACATGGAAACTAGGCTGTCTTCAATGTAGAACCTTTTTTGCCAAAGATCAAAAAAATTAAATATATAAGTTGCTTAACTGCTTTTTGTGCTTAAAGTAAATACTCACCAAATATCCATGACACTGGTTCCGGAAAGTTTTAAAACCTGCACTGCGAGAAACACATCTGCAATGAACTGGCAATAGCCGCAAGCATGCAAAAACACGGTTTTGTACGAGGCAAACATGTTGTATTGCTGTGTGATTAACATGAGATGCCTGTAACTGTCCAGCAGCGAATTTATATCATATCCTGTGCCAAACGCTACTACATCTGAAGGACTGCTATTACAAGCATTAGTCCGGAAATTGTGAGTTTTCTTAGTTTGAGTGGAAAGTTTATTCGCAGTGTCGATCATGCAAGTCAGAAAATTGTCCAGAATAATCGCATGGAAAGTAATGCAGCAATTGCAAGCTATCATTGTGCTCCATCCGTGATGCATAAAAACAAATTCATGAATCCCGAAAATGATCCAGAGAATTGTGCTTTCTCCTTCAACAACTGCGTACATGAATGTGTAGTATTTTGGATCAGCATAATATTGAATGAGGAAACAAAGACATCCGACCCACGTGATTGTCCTGTAATGCCAAACCAATTAGTTATATCAATGACAAGCAATATATCAGACCAATTCGAAAGATAGTTTGAATTTTGTAATTTCAAATACAACGCACAAGTGAACCCGAATAGTTTTCCTTTGGAGTCTTTCAACGGTTTCCTTGAGCTGTATGGGACTTCCCAATTTTAAAAATATCGTTTCTTCCACCTTCCATAAACTGTATAAAATTTCTAAAGCGACGAATTAGGGAATTTATAAAATTCAATTTCAACAAACTTTATGCTCATGTGCAGAAATGAGTGCGTACCATAAAATGGATACTTCCTTAGCCAAAATGTGTATGACAGCGTCATTATTCCGAATAAGAGGAAGTACAAGCCAAGTGTCATTTTATCTAAAAATTCCATTTCTCTAAACTTCCAGACAAGGAGATATATGATGTATAGCACTTTAATTAAACTGTTACCGACAATTAAATAAAATGTAAGCCTGGGTATGACGGAACTTGATTTAACAGAGTATTGCCCGGATTTGGACCGAAGTATCTGAAATCTGGATAGACCCAAATAGCTCGTCATATTAAGCGCGTCATGCTGATACTTTGAAAAATACTGGTTTCGGCTTTCCCAACTTGACGGTGACATGGTTACACTTTGTTAACAACGGGTAAATCGGAATTACAAGCTAAAGGTAACTCTGTCTTAACGGAATTACATACGACTCCGCGTCTGAAGATACTACAATAAAATGATGAATTCACGCTTGCTTAAAAGTTCAAACTTGGCATTGCACAACATACACTTAGGTAAACGATTAAGGCAAAGATTGGAGCATGACTGGGTTATCCTGTCTTCAATAGCATCTTTTTCTTAAATTGTACTAATTAATTTTTAACTGCATCAATTTCAGTGCTTTAGTCGATTCCATATCGCGTGTCTTTTGGCAGGATAAAACTGTATTAAGAAACCAAATCAGGCAATCCAAGTTATTACGCTGTTGAAAAAATAAATTCCGCGACAGTTTTTGAATTAAGATTTGCATTATTTACAAGCGAGCACAATCGGTAGCTCTGCGCTATTGGTCAATAACAGTTCGTATTTCTCTGGGAATACCGAGGTTAAAGTATATTGTCACTTGAAATTATTAGAATGTCAAGCATTAGGGGGAAATAATGCAGCTCTTATTTTGTCCAGACATTCGAGTTGCATAACATGTGTATTTAATTGTGAAGCTACTATGTTTGTTTAAGTAGATATGTTTAAGTTCCAGAAAACTGCAAAATGGTCGCGGCTGTATAACATTAGTTGCTTGTAATCCGAAAAGTTGCATACATTACCAATGTATTTTGTACTTCATTTTTCCCATGTAACCTAGTAGAGAAGAGTTTGGAAACTTCCATTTCTTGAAAATTTTATTTTGATAAATTCCGTGTGCAGCACATAAGACAACAGGGTGAATTGATACGGAGTTCTTTGTTGCCACAATTCTGTTAATTTTTATGAATGTCCCCATTGTTGCGTAAGGAGTTGCGAAGGGAAATATTATACTGCATACCTAGTTGTGTTTAACTCGAAAATAAAAAATAATGGCACTGGCACTTACAATGAAGCATGATTACCGAGACTGGCAAAGTTGAACTCAAAATGAGCTTTCCCACTTTTATAAACAAAGTTCGCAGCATGCTAACGACATACTTGTAATGTGTGTATGTGATACAACCAAACATCAACTTACATAAGTGTGACGGCGAGTCATTTTGATTCTTTTACTATTCAACCAGATTTTCCATAACAGGGAAATTTTTCAAACTACCGACATTCAATATTTATGATCACAATTCCAATTTAAAAGCGAGTTTGGAGAAGTGCGGTGTTATCAATAAATGGCCCAACTTGAAAAGTTGAAAGCTGCTCCATAATGAAAATGACACTTACAACAGACAACGTTCTGCACATACTTCCATGACAATATGTAAAACTGGCAAGCAACTCAAAAAAGTGTTAATATTCTTTATCGGATTTACTTTCTTTAAAAAAAGGTAACTGTTGGCAAATGGAATAGCTCAAATCGTGCAGAGAGTTTCGATATAAAAGGACAATGCAGAACTGTTGGTCGTTTGTTTATAGTTTCCTACACGGCCTTAAATGGGCGGAAAGGAAAATGTTAAATGTTTTAGTGACCAGTATCCACCGGAGCGAATCTAATTAAAATGGACGGTAACAATTTGGTAAAACTCTTTTGTGGCCTGTCGAAGTCGCGAAATATGTCAGTTTGGTAATAAATGTGGATTACTAGTTAGCCCCATATTTTGTTTCTCCTTAGTGGATAATGACAAAGATTCACGTGCGCACTGGATTTCACTCATTATTTCTTCTTTGTTGACTTTTTTGTTTTGAGTTTACAACTAAGCGATGCAACAGCTATTCATTCAATTTGAATTTATAAACATGATCCATTTAAAGGTTGACTAATTATTGACTCATGATTCAACAATGAAAAGTACTTGTATTATGTCCACCTAAAAGAATGAGAGTGGCCGCGATATTTGTATATAAAAATGAAGCCTTCAATATAATGGCATAGTTTCTAATGAGAAAAGTTTGTGATATAATGATAATTATGGATGTGTGTTTCGATGACTACTGACACGAACTATTCAAAGCTGAGTGTTACTTTATTTCATAATTTATAACAAAATGAGAGCATGATTGCCTAAAACGTAACAGTTTTTGACATCGATTTTTATAATTTGAAACCCATCAAATCCTTCGTCCACAACAAGTGTGTTAATTCAAATATCAAACATGCAATCACGGCCATTAAACGTGTTGTTTAATTTCAGTAACCAGGGACAAATTAACCTCTGGATGCGCATATTACAGTAAAATCGTTTGCCACAAATGCATAATTGCTCTTATTAGCTAGACAATCAGAGAACCCAAAGTGTGAGGAGCACGTTTGTAATTCATGAATCCGCGTAATTACTACATCATCAATATCGAATATTAAAGGGGAAAATATTTTCCACTGAATGTAAACTGGGTATTCCATTTCCGGTATTTTTGCATGAATATGCGAAATCAGACAAGTGAACAAGCCGGAAAAAGGAACAAAGTGGTCGTCGTCGCGATGGCAACCCGTGAGCTCTATCTCTCGCCGCTTGAAAGATTGAAGGCGTGGCCTAGCACCGCACTGCTTGCTACTCAACCAGCAGCTCTCCTCACACCAAAACACACTCTCACCTGTTCTCTCGCTACTTGCGTTTCGTTTACTTTTCTACAAGTTTTTCCAGTCGATTAATTAATTAATTAGTAATTAAATTACGTCTATTAATTAAATAATTGAGATGGAGAATCCTGCCTCTACCCCGAGCAGTTCGGAACAAGTGACCACCACAGAGTTGAATCTGAATGGACACTGCTTCATTTGTCTCAGGCTTTTGGAGGAGGAAACTTGTGGTGGAGGGAGACTCTCTGGAGTTGGAGGGGGAAGGTCATTCTTCCAACCACTCTTGTGCTACCTCACCGGCTATCCCCACAGTTATGCTGAGTGTGGGGGAGGTGAAGAAAGTGTGGAGACTGAGGAGGAATTTCAGCTCGCAACCTCCATGCGGGATTTGCCTCCAGTTTGTGGGGGATGTCTGGAGGGGCTGGGCGAGTTGTTCCGGCTTCACCAGCAACTTTTGGAGATTCAGAGGAGGATTCAGCGGCAGACTCAACACATTCGAGACTCAGTTTCCAAGACGATGGAGGTGGAGGAAGATGGTGGTGAGGGGAGCAGTTCCTCCAGGAGGGAACAATTTACGCTGTCGTTGGAGAGCTCCATAATTCCTGTGCGGCAGGTGGAGCAGTGTGCTGACTTGGTGGTCAAGATTCACGATAGGATAATTAGCAGAGGTATGAATCATCTTAATTAATTACTAACTTAACATATTTCAATTTTGTAGCATTGTAAATAACGTTTTGCTGAACTTTTGTATTCAAAGGAAGTGCGCCAGTGTTGTTTCCACCTCTAAGCCCACCGGTTGAAGAAAGTGACGACGTTTCAGTAATTAACGTCCCCGCCCCACCTCCTCATCAGCCCATTTCCGGTGGTGAACCAATAACTTTGATGGATGTGGAAATTGAAGATTCAGACGGAAGTCTACCTCCGAAAAAACAAAAGGTCCAGGTGGAGTTTATCACAATTGAGGAGTATGCAGCGGGGACGGAGGGTGATCCCGCAGCAGCCCAGGTGTACGTCACTCAAATGGAGGAGCAGGTGGAGGAACAACACGGAATGGAGATTCCTGTGGAGGAGGATGTTGAGGGTGGTGAGAAAAACTTGGAGGATTCGTCCGGAGACGGACTTGTAGACCAGCATGGAGCAAGTGAGGCAGACGCAGTGAGTGTTGGAGGTGTACCGGTGGACCCCACGGCAAATTACGTGATGATTACCACCAATGTCACTGATCCCAACACGTAAGTAAAGCGACATTCTTATGTGGTTACCAAAATCTAAATAAATGTTGATTAAAGGCATTATTTTTTGTTGTTTGACTTTTTAGGGGAGTAGTTTCCATGCAACCAATATTGATAAGCGTCTCCCAACTCCAGGCCATGCAACAGCAGCAAACTCCCGCAGCCGCCCAATCCCCTCCCCAGTTTCTATCCAGCCTTGCGCCAACTGTAACTGACAATCCACCAAGTAAGACAACATCCTCCAAAAAGGAGCATATTTCCATCTTCCCCACCTCCTCCGAGTTCATTTACCACAAGTTCCACGAGGAAGTCCAACCCTGCGACGTGTGTAACGCCCGAATCCCTCGCGGTTCCGAAATCGCCAGCCACCTCGCCACGCACGTGGGCTCTGACTACGTCTTCTATTGCGCCCACTGCCAACTCGGCTTCATTTCCCCGTTTCGCCTTGAAAAGTACCACCGGAGCCGTCCGGTCCGCTGTCGCCTGGACTCGAGTCCCCTCAGCCCCACGCCCATCTTCCTCTGTGACCAATGTCCCTTCCAGACGGACAAGATGCCGAGATACAAAAAGCACCTGGAGCAGCACGACTCAGAGGAGGGTGGCGTCAAGAGTTTCCAGTGTCCCCTGTGCCCCCTCCGTTTCACGGGCCGGAAGAGTGTGGAGGTGCATCTCGGCGAGAAGCACGTGTTCACCAAGCCATCCGGCCGCCAAAAGTGCGACATTTGCGGGAGTATTTTCGACCTGGGGGAAATTGAGGCTCACCTCTGGTCTCACGGCGTCGCGGAGATTCTCCGGTGCAAGCTGTGCATGTGCATCTTTTCCTCCGTGGACGCCATGATAAGCCATCAGACTGTGGTGAAGCGACGAGGTCTCCATGACATTTCCTGTCACGTCTGCTCCTCCCGCTTTATTCGAGTCAGAGATCTCCGTCTCCACTACTTTGAGCAGCACGGCCTTGGAAACAAGTACCTGTGCGAAACCTGCAAGGAGGAATTTTTCACGCTGGACTTATTCCAAACGCATCAGAAAAAGTGTGGAGTGAATGTGGAGGAAGGAATGGAGGAGATTCAAGAAATCCCACGGGACGGGGAGGAGGATGCTCCATCTTCCTCAAAAAAGAAGAAGGGTTCAAGGGCCACCCCGAAACCAGTGTACCCGAGCATGACAAAGAAGGAGTGCCCCACCTGCGGCAAAATTCTGAGTACCTCCGACACGCTCCTCCGCCACAGAATCAAGATGCACGCCCACCCTCCGCTCACCTGCTCCCGTCCCGATTGCCACTCAACCTTTACGAGTGAGGCGGACCGAAAAACTCACGTGGCAGCGGAACACCAAGGATACACGCTCATCAAGCGACCCCACACCTGCGACCAGTGTGGAGAGGAGTTTGCTCGGAAGGACAAGCTGAGGACGCACAAGTTTGTGAAGCACTCGACCGACAAGCCGCATAGCTGTGACGTGTGCGGGCTCAACTATCGGAACAAGGCGACTCTCCAGGACCACATCAACCTGAAGCACCTGGGGCTGGAGAAGAAGAGAGACAAGATGTGCGAGGTTTGCGGGAGGGGCTTCACCGACTCGCAGGTGCTCAAGCATCACAAGCTCATCCACACGAACGAGCGCCCTTTTTCCTGCGCCCTGTGCGGTCAAAGGTTTCGGCAGAGGACGGCGGTCCGGGCCCATGAAAAGAGTCATGTCGAGTTGGGGGCCGCGTTTAGGCCCAAGGGCGAGATGGAACGGAGCCGGAAGAAGAAAGACGACTGACTAGGAAAGGATTAACAATTTATATTTTGTCAACATTTAAAACAATAGTTTATTCTCACATTTTGTGACAATGAATTAGAATGTAATAAAAAAATTTCTCAGAAGCCATAAAAAATCATAAAATATGTACACGTAGATTTATTGCGAGCTTGCTACCTGAATTTCATTTCATTTACCCGAACATTCCTGTCTGTCATTCGTAATTGGACACGTATTATATTAAGAAGCAACAATAATCTTATCAGCCACTAAAGATGGTTGTTAATTCTTTTTCAAAAATGTGTCCTGCATTTGCCCTTTTTGTGGGATTCATTATTTTCGCAACGGTGACCCTGCCTGTATCTCATGGTAAACGGTTTAATTTTTTTAGTAAATCAATAATGTAAACTTGGTGTTTTTTTATTAATAGTTTATTTTTATCTTAACTATTTTAAAAGGTCTACGGTGCTATCACTGCTATCCTTGCCACGGTGACTACGATGGAACCCCGGAAGTGTGCAACACGGAGGGATATCCGGTAAGTCAGGGTTTTTGGCGATACCAAAAATGTGGCGTCTGGATAATATTTCGTGTAGCACGTGACCAACTCAAATTACATTTTTTTAGGTAGGCCAGGGTTACCACGCTTGTTCATTCGAGATGGGGGCTGGTGGCGTGAGGAGGAAGCGGTGCGTCTGGCTTCGACATGACCCTGACCACCCAATAGTCACCTACAGTGGAAATCGTCATCGCCCTACACACTGTCACTTGTCTCCGATGGATGACGTGAATGAGGACTGCTTCTGCTTTACAGATGACTGCAACAAAGGGAACATTGTTCCCACACTTGACCCCGACACGCATCAACTAATTCGCTAGAGATGACAGGGTCAATCAAAATTATAAATTGTACTTGTTTCAATGTATGTACTCGACAAGCTAATTAGTAGAGAAACGATTGGTCTCGGTCCATCATCAAATAAATAAATAAATATTGCATTAAAAAATAATCAAAGTGGATATAATTCAAACGTACAAAAATAATTTATTAAACAAAATTGACATGTTTCACTGCTACATTTTAAATAAAATACATAAATTCGTCGACTCGGCTTTCACCGATTATAGTTCAGCGTTCCAAGTTGAAGGTCTGCCAGATTGTCCTTGTGCATCCTGCCAATATGCCTCCTTAAATGGGATCCACTTCTGCTGCCCTTCCCACAAAACTGGCAAGTGAAGGGGTACTGTCCGTGCGAGGACATGTGCTGCCGCAACGCAATCGGGGTGCCGTACGCTTTCCCGCACTCGTTGCACAAGTGCTGACCCTTGTGCTTATCATGCACCCTTCTCATGTGATAACCCAACTTGGACACTTGCACCATTATCCCACACTCTTCACACTGCTTGCTCACGTGCAGCCCCCGGCGATGACTTTTCAACTGGTGCGCGGTGGGATAGCTCTTGGGACAGTCGGGACAGGAAAATCGTTCCCCTTCTTGTTGTTCTTGATGACCTTTGTCCTTGTCCGTTATTGTCTTGTGAATTTTTGCATGGTTTGTGCACCCAATCATTGTTGCGAATGCCCAGGAGCAGACCGAACATCGATATCGTTTCAGATGTTCGCCGTGGGTCGTGTTGTAATGATCTTGAAGTGTGTCGCCATTCAGAAAAGTCTTTTCGCACACCGGGCACACCAATTTCGTGTTGACCTTGGGCAGATGGAGGAGCCTGTGCATGTCCAGCATGCTTTTGTTGAGGAAGGGCCATTCGCAGTCCGTACATTTTGACACGGGGTCACCGCCATGATCCTGTTCCAAGTGCTGGATAAGTAACTCGGGGGACGCATAAGCCCAGCGGTCAAATCCGATGTGGTCCTCATGGTCACAGGGAAACTGGACCTTTGTGAAATTGTGGGTATGGGAGGATCTCAGGTGCGCCCAGACGGACTGCTCGTGGGCGAACGACTCGTAGCAAAAGTAGCACTTGCGTGTTTTGACGCCATTTTTGACCTTCTTTTCGTGGACTCTCAAATGCTTTGCCAAAAGATCCCAAGAGGTGAACTCCACCCCGCAAACGACACAAGACTCGGAAATGGTGCCGGTGCTGCTGGCTCCTGTCGCACTCGCTGCCTCGACACGTCTCAGGAAGCTGGATGACTTTTTGTCGCTCTTGTGAACTTGGTAGAGGTGATGGGTGAGAAGGCGCCTGGTGCCAAATTCTGTGGGGCACTGGGGGCACTTGAAACTCATTCTCTGTCCATGCTTCCGGTAAAGGTGTCGTTCCAAATCGAATAATTTCTTGTAAGATTTTGGGCAATGGGTACACTTGTTGGGGTAGGTCTTCCCGGGATTGGACTGATCAATTCCATGAATGGTCTTCATGTGTCGAATGCGGTTACGCACACTGGGATAGCCTTTGTTGCAAATGTCGCATTTGTAAGGTTTATCTGTTCTCTTGCTTTCCGGTTCCGGAATGCGTTTGTTCTTGGCTTTCGAGCTGCGGTTCTGCATGTTGTCTCCATCGTCATCTAGGTCACTAGCGGAGTCCAGCCCTCCAATCTCATAATCACTGTCTTTGTCTTCATCCTGTGGCGACTTTGGTGAGTAATCATTTCCGGTGTATTCGTCACTTTGTCCACCCTCCGAGCGTTCTTCATCATCACAAGAATCGCCAACTTCCAGTTTCACCGTCTCCAATAAATCCTCATCAACGTCAGGGGTAAAATCGGTGTTTTCAGGGCACGTGTTCTCCCTTGGAAGGGTTCGTGGCGGTTGGGACAGCCGGCGACAATGAAGTTTACCTGAATCAAATATAATTATTTGTAGTTATATCGCCAATTATGTATTATAACAACAAAATGAGTTACACGATAATTTTTTTGTCATCTTACAATTCTCAGCCAACAGTTTCCTCATTTTCTCGTAAGGAACCGGCCGGAAGCCATCATCGTACTTGGAATCAGATAACCGACGATCCATTCCAGTTCCTGGCAAGTTGCTATTATCGACACAATTTGCTTCAGTAGAATTCTCCAGCATTTCCGCTAATTGCTCCAGACTCTTGCTCAATTTTTTTTTGATTTTGATTGCATTTTATTTACGTGATAATTCGTTCAGACACACACAAAATAATAAGTTAAATTACAATGTGAGATATAGTCTGATTTTAAAACCATATCACGGTAATGTAGATCCAAGTTATTTACAAAATAAATTCCTTAAGTAGATCTACAATCAAAAAACATCCATTCCAAGATAACAAGGGCAAGTCCAAAATCAATTCCATGTCGTAGCCAAAAAATAATTTTCTAATGTTAATAACAATCATGTTACTTCGAGAAAAAATGCATAAGTCAAATAAACATTGTGAATGAAATACATTAGCTCAAATAAACCAAATACTGGAGGAGAACTCCCAAGAAAATTGTACATATGATACAAGGCAACAAAAAATCTAGTTAGAAAACGTAGATCTATGTGTCCATCCTTTTCATCATGATGCAGATTGTCCAAGAAATGCTCGTCTTTCACTGTCTTCGCTTGTGGTTTGAACGTCGGAATGCAAGAAGGGCAGCTCCATGTGCGGTTGCACTTGCTGTTGTAATATGAGGAATCCGAGAGAGACAACGAACATTTATTGCGGTGGAAGTACTGGAAGCAGTACGTGCATTGAAGAAATCCGTAAACTTTTCTGATACTGTCTCTTCTGTGAGGATTCTTAAAGATGAGAGTATAATGCTGTCCATCCATGGTAATTACTCGTTCGTCAGTTATAGCGATCAGACCACAAATCAGGCAAGTTGGGCCGTTTACATACTCATGATCCATGGCATCTAGGCGTAGGGGTTCCCATTGCAAGTCCCATCGTAAGTAATCATCAAGTACATCATGATGCTCTGGTAAGTCTGTCAGGATTATGTTGTGTACGGTGGCAGTGGCAATTAGGTCTTCAATTTTAGGCATGATGGTGACAGGACTGACTGCAAGAAACAAGAATCCAGTGTGCCAGTATCTTGAGGGGAAGCGTACAATGTGTAAGAAGATGTACTCTTCGAACTACATATACTATGTAAATTTTTTTTTTTTTTTTTAACTTATCTGTGTAGAAGTTATTTGCATATCAATGGAAATATAGCAGCATCCCGATCCCAAGTAGGTATATATTTCAGACGAGAGAAAAAAAATTTGTTCTGAATACTACACAATTGATCATATAGCTCGCACGTTAACGTAACAACATCATGACACGTTTTGCAAAATGAGTTCTCGATATCATCACAGTCCAGTTCCTTAATTGGGATTTCCAGGTACTGTTCCGCAAACATTAGAAAACCGGTAGCGGAAATGAAATGACTTTTTTCGCTTTCATTAAATCTCGAACAATTACTTTTTAGGCAAATGAAACAGGACCGCAGCAGCGGCTCATTCTGGCTACAGTCCATCCTTAACTACTGCTTCAGTTAACCTTTTAACACACTTACCAAAAAAATAGCGGAAACATTTAATTTGGGATGTATGTAAACAGATTCTGAGAGAACGAATATGTTGGTTTACTCAGAATGCATCAGAATCTGGCATCGAAATCACATGTTTCTGTGTTCTCAGCTGACAAGCAAATATGCTGCTTCTTTTTCCCTTGTGCAGAACCTATCATATATTTTTTCACGTCAAAAGCGCATACATCATGCAAAACTTTTACAGGCATATATTTTTTGCAATTAATTAATTAACAACATGGTTTTATTAAAGCGAAATGTATCTATGAAAGTACCATTTTTTCACCCCATAATTTCATTAATGTAACTAACTTGCAATATCAGTAATGAGTCAATAATGACTATAATGCAAAATTACAGCAATTAAAACCGTTGCTAAAACATTTGTTTGAACTACATTTCTTCCCCCACTTTGTCCACTCTTTCCTCGGCACGCATTTGGAGGCAGGTATGCCTCCAAGTTTTCCGGATACTTGACATCTGGGCTCAGAATCTGACCACCGCCGCCGCCTACACAAAAGCTCTTCTGCGTTCCAAAGACTTTCTCCATCTGATAACTTTCTTGGAACTCTGTCGTCCAGTTCACTTTATAGCTCACAGATTCCAAGTAGTCTCCAGCCAAGTTTTCGGGTTCCAGAATCTCGTATTCAGGCAATCCACCCGGTATACTACTGTTCTTTCTAGAAATCAACAGCAAAATAAAATCATTCTAAAAATATATGAATTCATGCTTATCTTGACTAAAAAATTTCGTTGTTGCACCCACATTCTATACTCGGTAATTCCCAATAACTGAAAATGCTCCTTCAAATCTTGGTTAGAGGCGCAGTAAAACATTGACTGTTTGGGATAATAATAAATTTGGCTCAAACACATTTCATCCTGTGTTCGTAGTCCTCCAATTACCGCCCTCCCTCCCTCCGCCTCCATCGAGTCGAACGTGCACTCCACCGTCAACTGGTCCCCTCTCAAAACCTTTCTGTACTCAACCAATGGCTTGTTTTGCTGAAAGTCAAAATCATAGTACGGCTCCTCGTCAATCCACGGAAGCTCCACATTTCCCCGGAAGTGCCGCAGCTTCATTTTCTTTCCGGCCAAATGGGAGTGAAATTGTGTTCTGAAAATCGTGATGCCATCTTCCGGAAAGAATGCCTCCGTACATTCGCCACTGCAGTGACCAGGATAAAGAAAATTTGCCGACTTTGGAGGAATTGTCAGTTCCTCTTGGTATGTGTGGCCGACGCTCAAAAGGCCAACTTCAATTTCTCTCAGATTTGGAGTGTAGTATATCCTGAGGCCCGTTGTGAACTCGACGTTTGTCAGCTTTTGAGGATTGTCGTAATGGATTTCAATTGCGTAGTATTCTCGACGACCTGGGGTCTCTGGCATCGGCATTCCAAACTCCGGAACCAGTACAAAACTGTTGCCACCTTTACTCCAAACGTATAAAGTGTGGGCGTTGCAGTGTTTGGCGAATGGAAAGGAGGCGTTGGATTGGGTGATGCAGTGGTCGCCAGGAAATGATACCCATGGCTCGAATATCTCTTCCGGATCTTCGTCATCGGAAACTAGGCAACGGAAAAGGGTAAAGTGGTGAGCATGCTGGAGTGCGGAAAGATTCTCCAAAACGGGTTCAATCTATTTTTAAAAAATGACAGAAAAAACTATACTTTTATTTATATAGTTGAATCAAGCATAATTGTTTGTGTAACTGACCGCAACAATGTGTTGTCTTTTGGTAAATAACGGTGCTCTGTGAATGGTACACCAGTAAGTTGTATGCTCTGCAGGCATTTTCATTGTGACCGTTATATCAAGCACTTCATATTTGCCCAGTTCAATTTCGTGCCCATCTCCGCTTAAGTAAAAATTTATTGATTTTGTTCCCCTGTTAGTAGCGGAGTGATAAGCTATGATATCCGTTTCACCAAGAGCCCAAATGAGTCTCATAGTGCCCTCCTTTAAATATTCGTTTCCTTAGTGCATGTAAATATACCATAGTTAATAAATAATTAGTAATATTAATTTCACATTGACTACCGTGATAGTAATGTCATGGTCATCATCGCATGTATTCAGCTGCCGAGTAAACTCCAAGGTTGTGTGAGTATCTGTTTCCTGTCCCGAGACTACATTCCAGTTTCCAATCGTGTCTTCAAGTGGCTCTTTGTTGCCTACTCCGTGACGATCCTGGTTTCAAAATACTTTAAAGTGACAACTGGCCGATGTAGTTATGATTATAAGTTGTAGTGCAGTTAACACTCACGGAAAAGTAGACAGTTCTGTCTGGATTCACTCCAGCAATAAGAATGTCAGCTCCGGACATTCCTCCACTTGGAGAAATCCCGAATCCGACATATCCCTTGGTTTTAGCAGTTACTTCAAAATAAATGGTCTCCTGACCACGATCAATTGCCCATTTGAGAAGGAACTTTTCCTCCGGGTCCAGGTATTTAGTACCCGAAATGCTAGCGTTGTGGACGACATTATGTTGACGTGATGATGAGAATACTTGATTGGTGTTCCATGACAAAATCAGGATAACTGCCAGTACTAGTCGTGTTTCAGATGTCTTCATTTTCTTCACTTCATTAGATTGAGTGTGGGAAACTGGAAACTGGTTCGCTTACAGTTTTTAACTCTATTTTCACAAGTATATTTCAACGCAATGTTTACTTGAATTGGGTGTCTGTTTCCTGTTTCTGCCCCATTTCGGTATTTTGTAATAGATGTTCAGCGATGAAAACATACAATATCAATGAACGTACGTTCAGCTCAAGTTCATTTATACCAAAATATATGCTTTAATCCATTTATTAGTTAGCCAATGCATAAATGCATATATCCATGCGTTGAATCATTTAATCTCTCTGCCAAGTTCATGATGGAAAAAGATAGATAACGTTATCTAACAACCTTTAGGGAACGAACCTTTACGCATATCAAATTGTCACAATTCGTACACAGCCCTGTTAAGCCAACGATGATTGATATTTAAATTAAAGTTCAAACGATAACCCAACTAGATATCAGATAAATAATGTTGTTTGTTACTTGGCACTTGCAATACATTTCCAAGTACCATTATCCGAATGGTTGTAAGTTTTCAAGTATATTCCACTACAGATATAACATGTCGATTACTAAACCCCTATTGCAACTACATTACGCAATGTTTTTGCCGGAATTTAACTAACTTGGATATATAATGACGCAATATATGAATTTTTGAGTTAATCATATAATATATTCCGCAGTGTGGCTTTCTTCGGTCGAATTCATAAAAATTTGTGGGCCTGATGCAATACGACAGCAATAGCAATGCATGCTTGGAATTGTATCAATGAATGCGATTATAAGTGAATACCAATAATAATTACAAACAACGTTTGTATTTGTTTGTATTTAACATATGTCAAGCAACAAGGATTTGATTTGTTAATGATATTGGAGATGCTATTGATTTGAATTATAAGCTATATGCTGATGATGCTGTAATTTATACAGATTGTACTAATTTCGAAGAGGGTGTTCAAAAAATGCAACAATGTCTATTAAAATTAGAGTTATGGTGCAAGGAAAACAGGCTCACAATTAATGTAGAGAAAACAAAAGCAATGTATTTTTTTAAAGCTAATGACACGAAATCTAAAATTATGTGTTTGGGAAGTGCGCCCAATTTTTATATATATAATAACGAAATCGAGAATGTAAATGTGTTTAAGTATTTAGGTCTCCTAGTTGATAATACGTTATCATTTAGACAGCATTATGATCATGTAGACAACAGAATGACAGGTGCTTTATCTCGTATGTACAGTCTTAGGAGGCTAATACCTGAAAAAGTGATAAAAATATTTCTATCTTCGTTTGTAATATCCATTATAGATTATGGAATCACGATCTGGTGTGTACAAGGTGAGTTAGACACACGCAACCTTCAACGAAAGATAGATAGATTCATTTTAACTTATTTTGGGGAATGGAAAAGGGGTAAGCAAGGTAATGTTAAATTGCATCCTTCAGTTGACATGTCAGTCTATTATAAAAGACACAATTTATTGACTGTAGCAGAGAGAAGGAAATTAATGTTATGCAAATTTGTGTACAAATAAGAAATCTTTTCAAGCATTGGTTTGTAGTCTCACCTACGGGAACAAAGACGAGACCCAAACTAATTGTCGAACTGTGTAATTCAGAGCACTATAAGAAAAGTGTAAAATGGAATGCAATTCATGAGTGGAATGAGTTGCTCAGTAACAGAAATGTTGTTTTGTTAGAACAGTCTTCGGACTTTGATATTAGTGATGTCATTCAAGATTATTTAATTAGATTAAGAAGTAGTATTTATTTGAAATAATATGTTTGTAGATTTGTACTATTTGGCTAATGACTTGGTATGCAAATATGATCTTGTCCTTTGTACTATGAATGATTTGTAAAACCGGGTGTTGAATTTCGGAGACCAGCTTATGTTGATAATTTTCAGCACGTAAAATAAAGTCAATCAATCAATCAATCAAGGATATGCTAATATTTTTTCTGTCTGTGTGAATTCTTTGTGCCCTACAATAGGTTCACATATAGACACTAGTCAACAATTTTTGCTCATTTGTATATCAGAAAGAGTACAAATTCTTATTTTTATTTAGTTAAATCAAAATACAAGTTGAAAACAAAATTTTTATTTGGATTTACGATTTCACAGAAACATGTGATTTCGTTTGAGTTTCTCAATAAAATGGCACTCATTTTTCCTTATGAATCACCACTAATACTATTCATTCAGATCCCGCTAGTCCCTACGCCTGGGCGTAACAACAACTGGTAATTTCTTCGGTGCCAAATATATTCCCGCCTTGTACTCCAAATATTCCTTGATGTCAGTCCTGGGATCGGCACTAAACTGAAACTTTTGAAATAGTTTGGTAACAAACAGGAACAAGGTATCCCGAGCAAAGCCTTCGCCCAAGCACTGGCGCTTTCCCACTGAAAATGCCACCACATTCTCCTTCAAGGACTTGTCACCGGTTAAGAATCTCTCTGGCCGAAATATTTCCGGATCGCCCCAAATCTCAGGGTTGTAATGGGCGTGATATAAATTTGGAATCAATGCAGTTCCTTTCGGAAGCTCGTATTCCTGGAAACTTGTGTTCTCGGTGAGCCCATGAATTACACCAACGGGAAGAAACGAGGATTTTCGGAGCGTCTCCAGAATCACTGCCTCAGCATATGGCATGCTAAATATGAATGGAATAACGAGAAATTAGTGAACAAAAACATTAAATTAGAAAAACAAGTTTTAAAATGTTAAGTCGTACTCCAACTTATCCATCAAGCAGGGTTCCCTATCCTTCCCAATCACCCGATCAATTTCCTCTTGAAGCTTCTGCTGAACTTGTTGGTTGGCACATAAATAAAAGATCATCCATGTCAAGGTGGTCGCCGATGTCTCGCCCCCGCCAAAAAATAATCCCACCACTGAAGCTATAGAATTTTTCCAGCCCTCCTCTCCGTAAAAGCTTGAGCTGGGATCCTTCTCCTTGTCCATTTGTTCCAAGTATGCATCGATAAGGTCTCTTGGCGACCCCTCCTGATAACTGGCTTGATGTTCCTTGAAACAATCCACAACAAACTGGTACGACTCATTCGTTGTTTTCTCCATCCATCTATATCCCGACTTTTCGGGGGCAATATACTTGAGCCAAGACAGTAAAACCAGTCCAGTTTCCACTGACCTTTGCACTGCACCAATCAAATTTTCCATCATGTCCACAAAACGGGTGTCTCCCAGAGGTATCTTTTGGCCAGTGACCAGTGTCCAGAGCGCATTGAATGTCGCTTTTTGAAGCAGCCCAGAAATCAGAACGGGACGACCACCGGCGCCCTCCTTTTGTAACCATGCTATTAATTCGTTAACGTTCTCGATAAGCTTTGGCTCCATGGTCGAACCCTTTCCAAGGCCAAAGGTTCTCAGACTCTTGACGCAAAATTGCCTTTGTTCTGCATGGGCTTGGCCTTGTAAGCAAATTAGACCGTAGTCACCCTTGACTGCCATTTGAAATATTTCTGTGAGAAGTTTTCCGGTGGATGCGGGAAATAGGCCGAAAATTTCCTTCATTTTCGTCACATCGTTTACGACCACTGCAGGCTTTGGTCCAAGATTGATTGTGTAAATGGCTCCGTATATGGTGGCCCATTCGGATAGCTTTAAATGGATGGGTGTTTTGACAAACGACAAAATATTCCCAACCAGTGGAATCCCACGAGGTCCTTAAAAACCACCGGGTTTAAGATTTATTTGATGGACTGAAAATATATGATTATCGGAAGCTGTAACTCATACCTGCAGGAAAAATGTACTTTCCTCTCTTTCGTTTTATTATAAACAAAACTGTGATTAGTATTGTTGCTAATGAGATGGTCACTAGATGATTCGTCCAATTCTCCTCGAAATATTTCATTTTTCAGCTTGCTCCGAGAGATAATACATTGCGCTCTATTAAATTGGTCTGTCATGTGTACCATCACGTCCATTTCTCCTATTTACCATTTGCTATCCAGTTCTTGTAGAGTACGAACAGTTTAGCTTGACCTTGATTTTAGCTGGATGTCATGTGCTAGCATTCTGCTGGAGCAACAAGACCGCAATGGATTAGACTTGTGATATGAAGTATGTGAATAATATATGCGTCCAAGCTGGACAAGGTCAGTGGGTGTGCGTGTGGAATTGGCTTCAACATTGTTGTTTCGTAGACCTTGAAATTGCTCGCAATCATGTCCGTTTCAATAAGCGTACATGTAGTCATGATTTCTGTAGAATTTTGCGTGACTTGCTCCAGAATGATGAGGATTATTTCAGAGATTTTATAAAAAATTGATGCCAGGATTAAAAATGTATCAGTGAATATTTATGTGTAGTATATTTTATTTAAAAAATCACAAACTTGTAAGTAATCATACGCACATTGTTTAATCAAAATCTAGGAACAACAACGACCGACAAGCGTCTAGGCATCAAACAGATTCCTGAATCAGGTTCCAAGTAATCCTGACCCACGTTGTTTGGATCAGGACTAAAATTAAACTTTTGGAAGAGCTTTGAAACGAATAAGAACATGGCGTCACGAGCAAGACCCTCTCCCAAACACTGACGCTTCCCCACTTGAAATGCAACCATGTTGTCCCTCAGATTCTTGTCACCACTTAGAAATCTCTCTGGGCGAAATGTTTCAGGATCTTCCCAGATATCCCGATTGTAATGCGCATGGTACAAGTTTGCAATGAGTAGAGTTCCTTCGGGAAGCAAATAGTTTTGGAAATGCGTGTCCTCTGTGAGCCGATGAATCAGACCAAATGGAGCTAGTGATGACTTTCGTAACGTTTCCTGTATCACTGCCTCAGTGTATGGCATACTGTAAGATAAAACAGAACATATAAATGTCTGTTAAATTACGATGCGATATTCCAAAGAAGTAATTTAAGGTGTCAGGTTACTTTAATTTATCCTTCAAGCTCGGATCTCTGTCCTTGCCAATCACTCTGTCAATTTCCTCCTGAAGCTTCCGCTGAACTTGGCGATGGCAACACAAGTAAAATATTAACCACATCAAAGTTGATGCGGTGGTCTCCCCGCCCCCAATGAACAGCGAGATTAGCGATCCTATAGCATGTTTCCTGCCCATTTCCCCGTAAAACGACGAGCCAGGATCTTCTTCCTTTCTTATTTGCTCAATATAAGCGTCTATAAGGTCTCGCGGGGGTCCCTCCTGAAAATTGCGTTGATGCTCCTCAAAGTATTCCGTAACGAACTGGTTTGTATCCACACTTGCCTTGAGCATCCATCTGAACCCTGACTTTACAGGGGCAATATACTTAAGCCAAGGTAAAAATGCTAGTCCGGTATTCACCGAGTTTTGCATTGCGTCCATGAGATCTTTCATGATATATGCAAATCTATTGTCCCCAAGTGGTATCCTTTCTCCAGTAACCAGAGTCCACAGTGTATTGAATGTGGCCTTCTGCAGATTTTTCAAAATATTAACTGGTCGATTGTGAGCGCCTTCCTTTTCCAGCCACAGCATAAAGTCAGTAACTTCATCGGTAATTAATGGCTCCATTACTGATCCCTTTCCAAGGCCAAATGTTTTCAGATTTTTTGCGCAAAATGTCCTCTGTTCCGCCCATTCATCGCCTTCGGCACATACGATTCCATATTTCCCTTCATATGGAAGTACAAACGTGTCCGTGAGTAGTTTCCCTGTTGACGCAGGAAATATCCCGAAAAGGTCCGTTATTTTAGCGACATCACTCACAACTACGGCCGGTTTTGGACCGAGATGGATGGTGTATACATCTCCAAATTGGGACGCCCATTCTGTCAGCTTTAAATGAAAAGGTGTCCTCACTAGTGAGTGTATATTCCCAAAAAGGGGAAGACCACGTGGTCCTGGAAATACGAATCAGGATAGGATATAGGCAAATTTATTGCTTTCGAGCATAATAAGCTTTAATAAAAGACATAAATACAAATACTTTCACCTGATGGGAAAATATATCTTTTCTTTTTACGATTTTGTTTTATCAAAATTGAAATGAGAATTATTGCGAATGCAGTGGCTACTAGGAAAAACATCCCCGATAGAGTTTCCGAGTAACAGCTCATTTTTTATAAAACGAAGAAACTTAAGGATGCGTTATGCTCGACTGGTAAAATTGGACTGACTAGAATAATTTGTATTTTGTAGCACAGAGGCCTTAATATGAGACTGCATAAATATAATAATAATTCGTCCTATAGGTGATAGTATTTAAATTCGCAACCTGGTAACCAAACTTGTTGGATTCTCGGCAAGATATAATGGGTGGGTCGAGTGAGTGTGTGTAGGGTGGCTGTTGATTAAAATAGTGATTCAGTTGAGAAAACTACCAGAAAATGTTAGTGGCAATGGAAATTATTACCTACTAATTTTCGACTGCATGTCAGTGTCAGACGAGCAAGCACGTAGACATGCAAAGCAGCAACGTACCCATTGACCCCTGACCATTTCGTGAATGCGCCATCAACATTTTGTCTTTTCATTTTGCCTACAATCCTATTTTTGCATTTAATATTTATGAAGTTTAACAGGTAAATAGGACATAAAAATAAATTAAAATAAAATGGATGTAATTTTGTGTATTCTACTTTACAGTTCTAGATCGACCCTGAACACTCGAAAGATTCTTCGTAACATGTACCAACACACAACCATTTATGTCACCTATTTGCCACGGAAAATTTACTTTCAATAAGCGGAGTATGTCTTAACATATGGTACTCATGTTTTGAGTTATCAATATTGATAGCAAGGTAATTAAAGGACGTGTACTAAAATAACACTTGTCGCTTACCAAGTATCTGAAAAATAAAACATTATGAGGCACGATATTAGTTATCCTAAACCTAGCTACTACAATTTAAACTAGTGTAGGAACCTAGTTAGCTTATCACTTAACATACTATATCATCGTTCAGAGGCAGTGAAAAATAGATTTCCGGAACACATATAATTGCTATTTCCTAAATGAAACCAACGAAACGATGTACTTCAAAATTCAATTTCTTGATCGATCTCATCGACAAGAATTTTATTGATTAGCAGCCATTTTATTACTAAAGTTCCTACCCTCTGGTCAATGTCAAACTCTCAGCTACCCAACCCACATGCTAGATTTACTCCACCAAACTATTTGAAAGCCTTCAAATTATAAGTTTACAAAAATGAAAAACTTCCTTGCATTAGTTTCCACAGTGTTGATTACGTTTACATTCCTGTATGTTTGCGTTATCTTCACTGCATCCAGAGCTAAACACAAGATATATAAAACGGTAAATGCACTAGGTTCCCCAAATCAACTCTTAAGTTATCTGAAAGGCTATAATTTAACAAATTTGAGCAGCACTGTCTAAACAAAGGTGACGTCTTTGGCTGAGAAATCTACTGCGCCAAAAAATGACGTGGTAATTCGGAATTTAATCAAGTATCTAATTGTAAGTCCATTCCAACAATGTCTAGTACACGTAACAAAGTCAAAAGAAGTTCAAATTTCCCCGTTTGAGTCTATCCCACTGATTATTCGACAACTAGCGCCAACATTAGAAATATTGGTCTCATCATGCAGATTCGTTAGAAAGTGCTAAATTATTTAGTGTTCCAGCAGGCATGAATTTCACAAGGTATAGACTATTCCAAAAAGGCAACTATCACAAGTGTGCATATGTCTTCAAACTTGCAAGCGCATTCTGAGAGATTTTAATGAAGAGGCTCTGCTACCAGTTCAACCAGTAGTTCATTTATTACCGTATGGGAAAGCACATTTTCGTCCACTGCGTTTTGCCTTTATAAAATCTGCAGTAAGAATTATTTCTGGATAAACTGTTACCATAAAATGAAACCGCGTTTCTGTGAAATAGTCCATGTTCAAATTTGTGGATGTGCTATTTATTAAATAGCGTGCATGCATGTACTACTCAGCAGATATCAAATAAATGAAGCACTCTCCCATGAAGATTTTACAGTTTAATTGTCAGGCTCAGAAGATCACAAGCAAGCATTTCAAATTCAAATTCAAATTAAGCTTTATTTACGTGTTACTTGATTTCAGTTACAAAAGTAATTGCTCTTCCAATCCGAACACTTTATCCACATATTTATAAAGAAAATGATGTAAATTCTTATAATGTCAAGTCAATATAATATAATAATTATAATCCCTGTTTATCAGGGTGATAAATATGTGTCTAACAATCAATCCAGCAACCAAAGGACAGTCCAGTGAGAACAAAGCCGAGTCATAAAATCATACATACATGGAAATAAAAATCATTACCTTTCATTTATCATTAATTCAATACAATCATTGATGAAAGTAGTAAACTCAGTGTCATTATCAGGTTTACAGGACTTAACTAGACAATTCCAAGTTATAATTGAGCGCCACTTTAATGACTGTTTAAATTTCTCGGAGAAGAAACGGGGAGGGAGGTCAAAAATAGGAAAATGGCTATTCTTATCCTCAGGTTTACAATTAAACCAGCCATCAAATATTTTCCTCCGCCTCATCTTCCAAGCAAATTTAATCAAACAGACCTTTTTTCGCTCATGAATTGTTAGCAGGTTACATTTTAATAGCAGTGAATTAACATTACCAAAATTCTTTTTTGAGCGAGTACATTTTCTATACAAGGTAGGATGAAAGTAGGCAATTAGAAAATTGTTAACTTTTTTTGTAGCTTATCAATATCACGGTCGGATTGAACAGACCAGATAATAATACAATAATCAACAATGCTAATTAAATAACAGGAGACAAATGTTTTCACTTGCTTAAGATTAATGAAGCGTTTAATTGCATATAATTTTGAAACTGCCCCATTCAGCTTGTTGCCAACTCCTTCATAGTGATCTCGGAAAGTTAGAGTTGAGTCAAACGAGACGCCGAGATAGATATTTAAAGGTCGATACAACTTCAATTTCATCACCATCTAAAGTCACAGCATTTCCCAGCAAGTTTTTTGAACGGTAATCGTTGGCCTTATGAAATAACATGACCTTAGTTTTTAACACGTTAATCTTTAGTTTGTTAACTGCACACCACGATTTAAGTTTTGCGTAGCAATCATTAATTGATTTTAGACCCTCGTTGACGTCAGTACAAGGCACAAAAAACACTAGGGTGAAACAGTTGCAAAAAAAGTTTACTCATTAATCCCGGCCAGGACTAGATAGTTGTCTTTGAACACGCATATGCATCTAGAAAACTGGTTCTTGGAGCACAAGTATGCTACAGTAACAAAGAGTAATTTATGAGGCCATCAGTCGGGTGTAGTGGAATTTTTAGCAAAAAACGGAATGCAAATTCAATCACTGTCCAGACGTGTCTACGTTCATTTTAGAGCAAAAAACAGTCCGAATTAAAGTTTTTTCAACAATAATATAATGGAAACCAATATTAGAAGGGTCAAAATTAATATGCGATGATGGTTCCAGAAATTATGTATCAAAATTACTAAGATGGCTAGTAATGTATATTTAAAATATGCTATAATGCATATCATATATTTTTACAATCATGAAAAGAATCAAACAACAAAACATTTGGACTTGGAACACTTGAAACTCTCTTCGGGATTTTTGCTCAGTTGACACCATATGTACCATCTCGACAGATGGCAATCACCGGTAAAGGTTTTGTCACCAAACAAAATCCCATCTCCGGCTCCAAATACTTCCTTTCATCAAGTGCTGGGGCAGTGTTAAAGTGAAACTTTTGAAAGAGCTTGGTCGCAAACAGGAACATGATATCCTTTGCCAACCCCTCCCCCAAACACTGCCGCTTCCCCACTTGAAATCCCACAATATTATCTCTTAAACTCTTGCCACCATCTAAAAACCTTTCCGGTCGAAAGTTTTCTGGATCGCCCCAAATATTTCTATCGTGATGAACATGATACAAATTTGCAATCAGAACGGTTTTCTTTGGAAGATTGTATTTTTGGAAGTGGATGTCTTCAGTCAACTCATGAAAGATGCCCAGTGGTAAAAAGGAGGATTTTCTAAGGGTCTCCAAAATCACTGCCTCCGTGTATGGCATGCTAAGAATTAGCGTTTAAGAAATATTTTAATGAAATCGAACAGGAAATAAATTTGATAAATCTCTACCTAATGGCTTACCTTAACCTATCTTTCAAAGTCGGTTCCCTGTCCCTGCCAACCACTCGATCAATCTCATCCTGGAGTTTCCGTTGTATCTGCTTATCGCAACACAAATAAAAAATGAGCCAAGTCAACGTCGTCGCCGTTGTCTCCCCACCTCCAAAAAACAGAGTCACAATCGTCCCAACGGAATGTTTCCAACCTTCCTCCCCATAAAAACTTGAGCCAGGATCCTTTTCGTTCTTCATCTGCTCCAAAAAGGCGTCAATGAGATCCCGCGGCGACCCCTCCTGGAAACTAATTTGATGCTCTGCAAAATATTCTCGGATCAACCGGTTTGACTCAATGGATGACTTATGAAGCACGTTATATCCCGTCATTTCCGGAGCGACATATTTTAGCCATGGAAGGTATGTTAAACCCGTCCTTTGCGTTTTTTGCGCTGCCGCAGCCCAATCATGCAGGATATCCACAAAGCGGGTGTTCTCCAGAGAAATTTTCTCCCCCGTGACCAGTGCCCAAAGTGAATTGATTGTCGCCTTCTGTAGAACTCCCAAAACCTCCACAGGCCGACCATTTGCTCCTTCCTTCCGTAGCCATTCAACAATATTGTTAGCCTCGTCTACAATCATTGGTTCCATGGTCGCTCCCTTCCCGAATCCCAAGTTCCTCAGATTTTTAACGCAGAATTGCCTCTGCTCCTGCCAATGTTGGCCATCAACGCACATTAACCCGTATTTTCCGCCAAATGGCTGCGTAAACAAATCCATAAGAAGTTTCCCAGTGGATGCGGGGTAGATTCCGAAAATTTCTTTCATTACGCTCGCATCGTTAACGACAACTGCAGGTTGGAGTCCAAGATGAATTGTGTAAATGTCTCCAAACTTGTAAGCCCATTCGGAGAGTTTCAAATGAAGAGGTTTTGTTACCAATGACAGGATGTTGCCTATAATCGGCAATCCATGTGGTCCTAAAAATGATTCCCAACATGACTCCCTTCAAATAATTATGATTTAGACAAAAATGTAATTATCAGTGCATTTTATTATTCACCTGAGGGAAACGTATATTTTTGTCCCCTGCGTTTCATATTTATCAACACTGTAACAAATACAGTGGCAAGGGTGACTGTGATGACCAGATCAAGCCAAGTTTCCGAGGAATAGCTCATCATGAATACTGCCTACATAATATCTTATGCGTTTTCTCGTTTTTAGTACCTGTCTGCGCCACTCTGCAGGGGATATAAAACTGAAACAATTTTCTAAAAAGCACTTTCATTTTGACAGGATATTACAATAGTGCTGGTCTAGACTTCGCTCAATCACGTCTCACTTCACTTTACGCAAGCGGTAGAAAATTCACGAAATATAGATAGGTATGCATACATTACCCTTGAGCTTGACATGGAACTGGAATTGGAATACCTACGGAAATGCTAAAATGATTGATGAGATATATAACCTGACTATTATAATCATATCGCATGTCTGGATCTTAGTACGGTATGTATATCGTAATCTGAGCAACAGAGACAGCATTTTGTTGTGCTCAACTCAAACATAAAAACTCGTCTGGAATTACTTAGCCTTGAACCGCATTGATTATGATGATTTTAGGCACAATTTTTTTAGTGAGACCGGTGGGTACATCACTGTGAGATCCTGGAAAGCGAAAAAGATGGGACGTCGAGTGGAATGAGAAAGTGGTAAAATGGTTTGCACCAACAGACCATTTTTGTGGAAAATCCTTGGTATTGGGCAGCAGGTTTCAAAGAAATTGCTCATCATGCTTGACTAATTCCCACTTAATATTTTTTGATATTTGACTTGTCTAGTCATTAATATATGTGCGCCACTCAACAGGCTGAAAATAACTGAAACACTCTCAAAAAAGCTTTTGATTTTTGATAATTGTATTATAATAGTTATGATCAAGAGACTATTCAACCACACCACAAGTCACGTCACCTTACGCTTGTCTGCACGCAAAGTACAAAAAAGTGCGAAGCATGTACATAAGTATGTATACGATAACCTTGGAGTTGACTTGAGACAGGATTACGGAGACGAAATACTAAAACGAATTTATGGGAAATGTAATTTTTAGTCACATCACAAGTCTGGTATATCGTAATTTGGTAAAAAATTGTTTAACTTTGTCTGGCATCGTGGGTTCGGATTGGTTATGACGAGTGGGATAGATTTTTTATTCAAACCCGTGTTGTTTTGATTTGCATTATGTAATATTTTGACAAAGATTAACAATAGAGCGATTATTTAAAAACTTTTCATATCGCTTTCCCTTTCCGCTCTCTGGTAAATTTGAACTTTTATCCATGGTGTCAGGGCATGTGTAGATCCAGAATTTCTCCCGTTCGTAGAACTCGGGTGCTTGAAAATTAAATTGTTTATTTGATTGTTTAAGGGGTGCGATTAAAATTTAGGACCCCTTGATCGTTCAAGTCATATGGTTGAAAATTAAACTGTTCATTTAATGGTTTCTGGGGTAGGATTCAAACTGAAGACCCCGTCAATCTTCGTGGCATCTGCTTTTAAAAGTGATTCCCCCAAAACGTCATGTTGGGAATATTCCTGAACAAACAGGTGGGCGCGATGTGGCTGCTGAAATATTGAAAGCAATATCCCCTACTTTTCGGGTGGACAAAGATAAAACATTTTCGATTTTGATAAGGCACGGTTAAGAGTCTACTCACCTACGCTTTATGGTGAAGCATACATAGGTCGGCATGTATAAGTTAACTTTAGGCTTGACTTGAGACAGGATTTAATGAGATGTTAAAATTGAATCCACGGTAAATTATTTCTGTTCACTGAACACATTCAACAAGCGATACTACGGGTTTCAATATTTGGAACCACGTTTTCTGCGATGGTTAGTTTTTTCAAAAGTTACTTTCCAATCGGTAAATAATTTGCATAGCAACAAAAAAAAGTAAACCATTTCTGTTGACTATATACAACGAACGATATTCCCTTTAAAATGGAGCCACATTTTTGCGGTGGTTAATTTATTCAAAAGTTGCCTTCGAATCGGCGAATAATTTGTTTCCAGGAAAGAGGTAAATCATTTACCGTTGACTAAGTACAATGGAGTATACTCCGTACAAATTTGGAACCAAGTTTTCTGTTGACTGTATACAACAAACGATGCTCGCTTTAAAAATGGAACCAAATTTTCTACGGTAGTTAATTTGTTCAGTAGTTATTTTAAAATCAATGAATAATTTACTGTTGACTAAATACAAAGAACGGTACTCGTCTAAAAAGATCGAACAAGTTTTCTGCGGTGGTTGATTTCTTCTAAAGTTGTTTTCGAATCGGCGAATAATTCGTTTCCAGTAATGGAAGTATATAAATCATTTACGGCTGGCGTGCAACGTGAAACGAGCAAGGAGTCTGTAATTCGGCCGAACACCCGAAAAAAATAGGTGCAATTCGGCCGAACACCCGAAAAAAATAGGTGCAATTCGGCCGAATTTTGCACCGAAAAAATATGCGCTGCATTCTGCGAAAGGGAATATTATTTACAGCAATTGATTATAGTCCCAAATTAGGCGTCTCTTGGAAAAAATCGCATTACCTTGAAATTTTGCTAAAAACGGCTTTGCTTTCTAGTTTCGGTAATATTAATTTGGAAGCAGCAGAAATATTTAACTAGTGACATCAGAGATTGAAGGGTATTAAATGTATGCATTGACGAATTTTCGAATGGGCTGCTAAAGGTGAACAAACCATCCCAACACACAAGATGGGACAACCCTGATCAAATCAAACTCCCGACGATTTCTTATACACATTATACACATATACATATGACGATTACATATTTCATTATGCCACGTTGTGCGATATATGTATACTCCAAAAAACGTCACTAGTTTCATAAATAGAATGCCATAAAGGAATACAGAGGGTGCCCATACTTTATTCAGCCACGTTAGTAATTACGATAAATTTAAATACAATATTTCTTCGAATGATTTCTTCGATCAATATGATAGCCACGTTCATGAACTACCACCCTGCATCTCTTTTTCCACGATTCAAATACGGTGCTGACCAGAGTACGAGGAATCTTTTAGCATTCTCATTTGCCACATTTCCAAAGACCATTAAAAAGTTCTGGCCCGACGTTTCCCGTTAGCTTGTTTCAAAAGCCTAAATCCAAGTATGCTCATGGGAGGGATATGGGGAGACTTGACGGGTATATCAGAGCTGGAAATGAGCTTTGGTTCATTATTTTTCCGTAACTCTACCGAATACCGCTGAGTTTTGTTTGCCGTGAGTGAAGGCGCTACATCATGGTGGAGGTACACCTTAAAATCGTCCCATATGTACATTTTTTAGGGATTTTGAGACCTTTCATTATGAAACTCGGCTAACACCTAGTTAAGTAGGTTGCAATGATACACAAAAACTTACAACCTGCCAATATTTACTCGTCCGACACAAGAATCGCGCGTGGGTGGCAGAATAAAGCATGGGCACCCTCTGTAGGCATAATTCTAATAACTGGGCTAGCTGATCAAGGAATTGAATTTACACCCACGTGTAGAGTATATCAAGCGACAAGAAAATCACTTCTGACAAGCCAGACAACTTTTCTCGAATTAAATTTCGGTGACGTAATCAATTGTAGCATCAATCCACGAACGCTAAAATCCCAATTTAATTGCTACATCAAAATTGTGTCAAATTAGTTTTCGTCATATTTTACGGTCATCTCAAAGCTCACTTAACGTACCTTGCATTACGTTCAATGTGTGCGAAAGCTCAGAGAGTTGTCCTTTATTTATACTTGAACGCGTCGACGACAAACTGACTTGTCTAAAAAGGTCTGCTCTCATAAGAGTAGTCACCATGCAAGATCAAATGAGCACCATCAAACTCCTGCTGGAAGATAATAAGATGCATTCGTGGATCAACGGGCGCCTGCTTGAATACTGTCCCAAAGACCAATAATTTTACCTACCGCATGGAAACAAAAAATATAATACCGGGGTTTTAGTGAGATCAGCTATCCTGCTCACCGTAAGTGCCACGAGCTTACTGTACGCTGCCACAGGATTCCCCAATTCCTTGGGCAATTCAGCCCCCCATCCGATATCTCCAAAAACGCACACCGTACTTTGCCTGATGACGGCAACGTTTACTCTAGCCATCGCTGAGAAATACCGAATTCGGGGTTTACACATCTCCGAATACATTACCTTCCTAAATGCGCTCAAGAGGCTCAAGTCAAAATACCCATCTGGTAATATTTGCCTTCAATTTTGCGGCTACATTTTCTATAATTATGGTATGTAGCGATAAGCAGCATGGTAATAAAACATTTTCCAGAAACCAGCCTCACGAATAAAGAAAACTGTGCCCGATTGGTCTGTGGGCATATCCGAAATTGCGCCAAATGGATATTCCCTCATTGCTTGGCAGCCGCTGCAGTCTTCTATCCAGACCTCCCAATAAATGTGTTGTGGATGGTGAACTACTATTTCGTGGAACAAAATATTGTAGCCTTCAGTTTACTTGGAGTCTTGATTTCCATGTTGCTCCTTGTGGCCAACTATTTCGTGTGGACAATGATAGTCGTCCAGACATACGGCGTCGTTACAGACTTGATGGTTGGAACCCTGGAACTCTCACATATTCAACGAGTCGTTCAAAGGTTTATAATCGCTTACATTTTTTCTCCTAAAAAATTCAAACACAGTTCGAAAAAAATGCTTTGACTTTTTTTTTGCAAAAATTGCAGAATGTTTGAAACTAAGCTGCAGCGCGTAGCTACAACGGCGAACGCAGCAATAGTGAGGTCACTTATGACCGAATTTGTCGCCTTCCGCTCCTCCCAAATAACCGTAAAATATTACACCGACAGAATGAAGTCAATTACGTTCCTATTTCTTCTGGATTTCGGGATTGGAGAGATTTGCTGCTTTTTCGGGCTCCTTGATGCATCAGGACTTCCGGTCTTGCTTAACATCTTCTTTGGTGGCGGAAAGGAGCAATGGCTGCTAAGAATTACGAGCACCTGCAAAAGTTCCTCAGATCTTGTCCACCCGCCAGAATCTCGTTTGGGTTCAGTAACTTTATCTAGAAGACCACGCCGCTCATTTTTGAAATGTTTCGTGTTGAACGAATCGTTGATCTGCTCCTCTTGAACAAGTAACTTCTGACTAGGATGGCCCTGCTGCATAAATCTTTCATTATAATTTGTTGCCAATGTCAAAAAGTCAGGTTGCTGATGGTAATTTCCACTACCACAAAAAATAACAACAACGAAAAAGCAAGAATAACAATTTTGAAAAAGCGATAATAATTTTTTAAGCTTCCTATCAACTTTGTATGAATTAAAATGGGTTCTTTGTCTGATGCCTTCCTTGATGCATTAATTAAAGCAAGATTTTTTACTCCTTTCCGCCGAGCCAAGCCGAGATTGTCGAAAAACTACCCATCTTGCAATCCAAGCATGCCTGTCGTCACTGTCACGTAAGTAGTCAGCAATTTCCATTTAAAGCCAACATTAATTAATTATTTATTATTTTACAATGCATCAACATTTTGAAGCCAACTATGAACCAATTTTTTGCAGACTTCAATGGACTGTTGTAACAGATCCAGCCCGCAAATCCAACAATTGGCTCCTTCCGGCATTCGAGTGGACGGTCAAGATCAACGGACTGAAGACGGAGGAGCGGTCCAACTTCATTTCCACTTCCCTGTCCGAGTCACATCAGGTCTGGAAGGAATGTGTCCAAGGACCCTACACCAACTTGATACTGACCCCAGGAGAGCATCCGGAGCTTGGAACGGCGACATGTTGGGAACCTCCGTTTCACGTGATCACCTCCAGCTTGAATGACTTGACTAGTCTGGGCTACAATGTCGCGTCTTCTCATTCCTTCGTCAGCGGTTATCTGGGCACACAAGGTCCCACTTCGGTCTGGACGTTGCAGAAGTAGGGATCCCAATGAGTCATCTTAAAAGTTGTGCGTTACTTGAATCTTAGTTTAATTAAAGTGATTTGTTTTCTTTCAAAAGTAATAATAATTTGTTTATGAATGATAATGAATGATCTGAAAGTACCACAAGTATCAATTTCTATGATTTTTGTTGCAAATTGTAAAAATACGTTTAATAAAATGAGAATGACTTTTCAAAATTTGTTTCAAATTATTGAAAATACTAATTATTGCAGTGACGTAGTTATTGGGGCAAGTTGATACCAGATTTGTGGTACACGTAATTTTTGTGTCCCTCATCTTCATGTTCTCCACTTTCGGCACTGTTTCCACCATTACAGGTTACGACGAAAACTGTTTAATAAAATTGCGCGATAAATGGACATCCAAACATGTCACGGTCTATTTAGTGGAACTTTTCACTTTCCTCGTTTTTCAACGTTACGTCACTTCAACATTATATAATTTGCAAAGGGCATGTTTTTCCTCTTTTTAAACACAACTTCGAGCATTAAACAGTATTAAAACTGTATCCGTTTTATATTACACAATCTATAACGTTTAAGTACATCCAAATAACATGGAAAAAATTGTTTCCTGTTTCCAATGGCTTGTTTTTGGTTCATGTCAAATCGGTTGGGAGGGAGCATGAAAGCATGTTTTTTAGGAAAACATGAAAATATTGACATGATGACTTAACTACTGGAGCCAGAGTCTATTTTGTCCAATTGCTGACCTGAAATTTAATTTGTTAGTCCGATGCACAATGAGCTATGTTGAACAAAAAAATTACATTCCCGAATGACACAAATAAATGCCTAAACACTTCATACTTTTTCCTAAAAACTATTGTTCACTCAGAAATAAAGCTTACACAACACAAGATCCTTTATTTTAAACCTGCTCAAAAGTTTTGCATTTATTTTAAAGCGCAATGCATAGTCGACTATTCTATAAGCTGGTAACACAACTCGCCAAATTCTCTCTACTCTTTGGCGCAGGCAACCTCAAATTTGATCATAACACCAAACTATTATCTGTGATCCGCGATTCTTCACTTGGGAAATGGAAACTTCGCTTTAATTACCTGCTGGTCTGGTTTTGGACTGGCGGAACCCTGGCTATAGCTATCCGCCTACATTCCCAAGGAAACAATGCCAAATCTTATGCCGCATTTGCTTACTGGGTTGGTATGGCATCAGCTACCGTGGCATATTCAGTCACGTACTGGTTTCCGGTTGACTTCTGTCGAGCAGTAAATGGATCGCTGCAATACCTGCGCTATTTCCAAGGTAACGTCGTCAATTAATTTTGCGAGTTTCATGTCTAATTTAAATGGCTCCTATTTATTCTCAAATAGATTATATGCCATCGTTTGACCCGAACCAAAGTAAACTGAACCGATGGCTGGACGCTTTATTCCTGCACTTGATTTGGAACCAGGGCAACATTGCCCTACTCATGACTCTTTTCTGTGCGTATGCCCCCAACGAAATCATGTTTTTGGGACAACTGATTCCGAAACGGTATTTCCCGGACTCTCCATACAAAATGATTATGGTGACAATTTTTCACGGCTACGTGATGGCCATCATGACTCTGAATCTGGTGACCACCAGCATCCTTTTCCTCTCCAACATGCTCTACATGGCTCTTTTCTTAAGTAGGGAACTCAATCTGGATCTCCGCGTTAAGTACAAAACAAGCAATCTACTCAGACGGCCCGATAACCTAATTCACGCTTATCGATCATTTCAAATATTGATGGCAAATTGGAACTGCTTTCTCGGTCCGTTTCTGTGGAGTGGTAACTTGTCGTACGTGGCCACGCCGGTGCTGTTTAACAATATTTTGATACTCTATTGGAGAGAATTTGGGGTTATGGGCTGCGTGCCTTTGATGCTAAGTGTGGTCCTAATTTATGGCATCTGGATGGGCATTATGGGCTGTGGAAAATACTTTTGGGTTCATGGAACAAAAACGTTGCAGTCTTGGAGAGGGAAGAATTGGGGTAACAACAGACAAGATGAGAACTCATGAAAAAGTTTCAGAAAAGTTGCAGACCGGTGCTCATGTGCTGTGGAAAGGCTTTGGTGTTTGGTCGAATGAATCAGTTCATTTATGTGATTGGGGTTGTTAAATGGACGTTTAAGCTGGCACTCACGTTAAATTGAGAATTGAATAAAAAATATAGAGAAATAAATTTTCATTTTCTCTAAGCTTGTTTTAATGTCCAAATTATTGTATGCATGGATATAAAATGCAATATGATGATGACATGATGCGATAAATATGATGACTAAAAGTCCAACTGGTAGAGACGTTGCATGTTGTTGTTTTGATCTAAAGATATAACCTATCTTTCATCACAAATCTGGACAGAGGGCAGGAAAGATCAATTAGCACAATCTCTGCTGATTCAGTTTTGCAGCATAGACGGGAGTGTTCTCTGGTTTCGTTTGAGCTTGAATTGAACACCAACTTGACCTTGAACGATTACATATATGAGCATTATTGGATATATATCTTCATGCTGTTTTTTGCCTTTTTATAACGAGTCATGAAATAACGGGTTAGTTATTATTAGGTAATCATTCAAGTCAACTCCACGTCTTTCTCAACATTCAGGTTTCTCGAACATAAGTTCATAAAGTGATTAAAATGAAGTCGTATTTTAAAGCGCAGTTTGCACTGGCCGTTTTGATTCTTTTGTCGTGGAATAATTACCTTGTATTCTCATCACCACGAGAGACAACATCACATCAAAATAATGGCGGCCACAACTCCAGTATTTCTGGAAGTAAATACCTGGACACAGAGAAAAAGTTTCTTCTCAAGTGGTCAATTGACCATGACGAGGAGACGGTTCATTTTGAAGTGACAGCAAAAACCAAGGGATATGTCGGCTTCGGTCTTTCTCCAAGTGGAGGAATGTCAGGAGCGGACATTCTTATCGCTGGGGTCAATCCGGATGGAACTGTCTATTTTTCCGTGCGTGGTGACACCTTCAGGTTATATCGCTGTCTTTTCATTCACATTGATTATCATTGACAATGTAATGATTGTTGTCCAGGATCGTCATGGGGTTGGAAACAGTGAACCAGTTCAAGACCCGTATTCAAACTGGAATGTTGTCTCGGGAAAAGAAACAGAGACGCACACAAAATTGAAGTTTCATCGGCAGCTCAACACTTGTGATCACCATGACCTTCCAATTACGGAGAGCACGATGAGGGTTATCTGGGCTCTCGGAGAAACGGATGCAATCACCTATCATGCCGCTACTAACCGGGGAACAAAGTCACTCAATTTTTACCTGAGTGGCGACGCGGACCAAATTGATCGTGAAAAATATGAACAGTTTGATATTTCCGTTAGCATGCCAATGCATCCCGACTCGGGATTCCCGAGAGTACAACTTACTGGTGTACTATTCACAGAGCGCCTTTATTCACAACAACACAACACATTGTTGCGGTACGTGACATTTTAAGATAATCATAACAACTGGAAAGATATTAAAGTGCCTAAATATTTTAATTTTATTAGATTGAACCAATTTTGGAGAGCATTCCAGCACTCGAGCATACTCATCATTTCACCGTCTTCCGATGCAGTGTCCCTGACGACCAGGATCCAGAGCAGATATTCGAGCCCTGGACATCCTTCACTGGTGACCACTGCTTCGGCCACTCCAATGAATCCTTTCCATTCTCCGAGTACTGCCACGGCAACTTTTTATACGTTTGGGGCAAAGGTGGCAACAATTTGGTGCTTTCTCCAGAATTAGGACTTCCGATACCAGAGACGCCAGGCTTTCGAGACTACTATGGCCTTGAAATCCATTACGACAATCCCCAAAAGCTGGCCAACGTCGAGTTCACAACTGGCGCCAGGATCTACTACACTCCAAACCTGAGAGAAGTCGAAGTTGGTATTCTGGCCGTTGGCCCCTCATTTCAAGTTCAGTTAACAGTTCCCCCAAAATCTCCAAACTTTCTTTACACTGGACACTGTAGTGGTGAATGCACGGATGCATTCCTTCCCGAAACTGGGATCACGATTTTCAGAAACACGTTTCATTCCCATTTGGCCGGAAGGAAAATGAGGCTGAGGCACTTCCGGGGAGAGGAAGAGCTGGAGTGGTTGGATGATGAGCCGTACTACGATTTCGACTTTCAACAAAACAAGCCATTGACTCATCGTAGGAAAGTGGTGAGAGGGGACCAGTTAACGTTGGAGTGCACGTATGATTCCATGAATGCGGAACGGGGCAGGGCGATCATTGGGGGGTTGGGTACGCACCAGGAAATGTGTTTGACGATGATTTATTACTATCCCAGACAACCATTCCATTACTGCACGTCTGGTCAGAATTTAAACAGGCATTTCGAATTGCTGGGAGTGACTAAATACAAAAAGTGAGTGCATTTTGTACAAGATTTGTTTATGTAATGATATGTATAGGTAAGTTTTTATGTTAATTTCATTCTAAATTTGACTACAGGAGTGATATCAGATCATCAGGAGACTTTCCGGTATACGACATTCTGGAACCTGCCAATTTAACTGGAAACTATCTGGACTCGGTGAGCTATAAAGTTGACTGGACGCCCGAGTTCCGTGAACGCTACCAGAAGGAGAAAGCTTTTGGAGGGCAGAAAGGATTTTGCGTGGGTGATGGTCAGCTTATGTCCCTTGATGATATCAAGCATCCAGAAAATTTGCAACCTTACGTGCCTCCAAATGAGTGCCAAGGAAAGAATCCACAGAATTGCGAGGGATGTTCAGGTGGTGGAAAAAACGTAGCGCATTTTAGTATGTTCACAATAACCTTGGTTGCGGTGATATTGCATCAGCATCACAATAATTTTTGTATCTCGTTTTAATAATAAATGCCGACATTGTAAGTGTGGCCAAACATATTGCCTTCATTTGTACGAACATTATCATTACCTTATTTAATTTAACACATCAAAACGTGTTGTTCAGCAAAATCCTGACACATGTGGCGACCGGTTTTCGTGGTAATCAAACATTGTGTAGCATTCGATCTGAATAGAAAATAGCAGCCCCAAAACATTTTTTTCCACAAGTGGGACACTGCCAAACAAAGGCCCTGGCTTTATGACTCTGGCATTATAATAATGTATGTAAATTCAGCAGATGTACAAAGATTGAACTTTTGAGCAATCAGGATGTTATGTTTTGGGACAGACATGATGAAAATATTAGTTGGCAGTGATGCATTTTACTTGGAAAGTTCGCGTCTAGTTTTACTGGAAACTATTTTTCAAAAAGTAATTACTCATTATAACTCATACGTATTAAATTTTCGGGAATCAAATTGATCATTTTCTCAAAATTGATAGGTTGGTGTAGCCACTTCCGTTATACTTCGTGCCGAATAAAATCTCTTCGGCTTATATCAGGCTGGATTATCATTTGAACTTTGACCTTAAAGTATGTTTTGGTTAACCACGTCTGCCGACAGCATGACTGCAACAGATACTACATGTATTTTCCAGATGTGGTGTATTTTGTGTTTATAAGTGGATACCATAATATGATAATGAATGGTCTTTCGGCAGATATATAAGTTAGTAGCCCAACTTCAGTCAGGAGTCAAAGGATGTTTTTCTCCTTCCAAGGGAGATATTTCTCCCTTGGCCAAAGGGAGAAATATCTCCCTTTAAAGGTAGAAAAATCTACCTCAGATTCTCGAGGGAGAAATTTCTCCCTTACAAGGTAAAAATATCTCCTCTCGATAAAATCGGGCAAAAATCTTATTATATAAGTAAGTGCGCAGGATCTATGGGAACCGATATTATCATTTATGTGTTTTTATGAGTACCTAAGTGTTATAACAATTACCGAAATGTTATAACGAGATCCGAAGTACTGCTTTGCGTACCAAAGTACTGGTTTGAGTACCGAAGTATTGTTTTGACTACAGAAGTACTGTTTTGAGTACCGAAGTACTGTTTAGTGTACCGAAGTACTGTTTTGAGTACCGAAGTACTGTTTTGAGTACCGAAGTACTGTTTTGAGTACCGAAGTACTGTTTTGAGTACCGAAGTACTGTTTATTGTACCGAAGTACTGTGTAGTGTACCGAAGTACTGTTTAGTGTACCGAAGTACTGTTTAGTGTACCGAAGTACTGTTTAGTGTACCGAAGTACTGTTTAGTGTACCGAAGTACTGTTTAGTGTACCGAAGTACTGTTTAGTGTACAACTTACTGGTGTACTATTCACAGAGCGCCTTTATTCACAACAACACAACACATTGTTGCGGTACGTGACATTTTAAGATAATCATAACAACTGGAAAGATATTAAAGTGCCTAAATATTTTAATTTTATTAGATTGAACCAATTTTGGAGAGCATTCCAGCACTCGAGCATACTCATCATTTCACCGTCTTCCGATGCAGTGTCCCTGACGACCAGGATCCAGAGCAGATATTCGAGCCCTGGACATCCTTCACTGGTGACCACTGCTTCGGCCACTCCAATGAATCCTTTCCATTCTCCGAGTACTGCCACGGCAACTTTTTATACGTTTGGGGCAAAGGTGGCAACAATTTGGTGCTTTCTCCAGAATTAGGACTTCCGATACCAGAGACGCCAGGCTTTCGAGACTACTATGGCCTTGAAATCCATTACGACAATCCCCAAAAGCTGGCCAACGTCGAGTTCACAACTGGCGCCAGGATCTACTACACTCCAAACCTGAGAGAAGTCGAAGTTGGTATTCTGGCCGTTGGCCCCTCATTTCAAGTTCAGTTAACAGTTCCCCCAAAATCTCCAAACTTTCTTTACACTGGACACTGTAGTGGTGAATGCACGGATGCATTCCTTCCCGAAACTGGGATCACGATTTTCAGAAACACGTTTCATTCCCATTTGGCCGGAAGGAAAATGAGGCTGAGGCACTTCCGGGGAGAGGAAGAGCTGGAGTGGTTGGATGATGAGCCGTACTACGATTTCGACTTTCAACAAAACAAGCCATTGACTCATCGTAGGAAAGTGGTGAGAGGGGACCAGTTAACGTTGGAGTGCACGTATGATTCCATGAATGCGGAACGGGGCAGGGCGATCATTGGGGGGTTGGGTACGCACCAGGAAATGTGTTTGACGATGATTTATTACTATCCCAGACAACCATTCCATTACTGCACGTCTGGTCAGAATTTAAACAGGCATTTCGAATTGCTGGGAGTGACTAAATACAAAAAGTGAGTGCATTTTGTACAAGATTTGTTTATGTAATGATATGTATAGGTAAGTTTTTATGTTAATTTCATTCTAAATTTGACTACAGGAGTGATATCAGATCATCAGGAGACTTTCCGGTATACGACATTCTGGAACCTGCCAATTTAACTGGAAACTATCTGGACTCGGTGAGCTATAAAGTTGACTGGACGCCCGAGTTCCGTGAACGCTACCAGAAGGAGAAAGCTTTTGGAGGGCAGAAAGGATTTTGCGTGGGTGATGGTCAGCTTATGTCCCTTGATGATATCAAGCATCCAGAAAATTTGCAACCTTACGTGCCTCCAAATGAGTGCCAAGGAAAGAATCCACAGAATTGCGAGGGATGTTCAGGTGGTGGAAAAAACGTAGCGCATTTTAGTATGTTCACAATAACCTTGGTTGCGGTGATATTGCATCAGCATCACAATAATTTTTGTATCTCGTTTTAATAATAAATGCCGACATTGTAAGTGTGGCCAAACATATTGCCTTCATTTGTACGAACATTATCATTACCTTATTTAATTTAACACATCAAAACGTGTTGTTCAGCAAAATCCTGACACATGTGGCGACCGGTTTTCGTGGTAATCAAACATTGTGTAGCATTCGATCTGAATAGAAAATAGCAGCCCCAAAACATTTTTTTCCACAAGTGGGACACTGCCAAACAAAGGCCCTGGCTTTATGACTCTGGCATTATAATAATGTATGTAAATTCAGCAGATGTACAAAGATTGAACTTTTGAGCAATCAGGATGTTATGTTTTGGGACAGACATGATGAAAATATTAGTTGGCAGTGATGCATTTTACTTGGAAAGTTCGCGTCTAGTTTTACTGGAAACTATTTTTCAAAAAGTAATTACTCATTATAACTCATACGTATTAAATTTTCGGGAATCAAATTGATCATTTTCTCAAAATTGATAGGTTGGTGTAGCCACTTCCGTTATACTTCGTGCCGAATAAAATCTCTTCGGCTTATATCAGGCTGGATTATCATTTGAACTTTGACCTTAAAGTATGTTTTGGTTAACCACGTCTGCCGACAGCATGACTGCAACAGATACTACATGTATTTTCCAGATGTGGTGTATTTTGTGTTTATAAGTGGATACCATAATATGATAATGAATGGTCTTTCGGCAGATATATAAGTTAGTAGCCCAACTTCAGTCAGGAGTCAAAGGATGTTTTTCTCCTTCCAAGGGAGATATTTCTCCCTTGGCCAAAGGGAGAAATATCTCCCTTTAAAGGTAGAAAAATCTACCTCAGATTCTCGAGGGAGAAATTTCTCCCTTACAAGGTAAAAATATCTCCTCTCGATAAAATCGGGCAAAAATCTTATTATATAAGTAAGTGCGCAGGATCTATGGGAACCGATATTATCATTTATGTGTTTTTATGAGTACCTAAGTGTTATAACAATTACCGAAATGTTATAACGAGATCCGAAGTACTGCTTTGCGTACCAAAGTACTGGTTTGAGTACCGAAGTATTGTTTTGACTACAGAAGTACTGTTTTGAGTACCGAAGTACTGTTTAGTGTACCGAAGTACTGTTTTGAGTACCGAAGTACTGTTTTGAGTACCGAAGTACTGTTTTGAGTACCGAAGTACTGTTTTGAGTACCGAAGTACTGTTTATTGTACCGAAGTACTGTGTAGTGTACCGAAGTACTGTTTAGTGTACCGAAGTACTGTTTAGTGTACCGAAGTACTGTTTAGTGTACCGAAGTACTGTTTAGTGTACCGAAGTACTGTTTAGTGTACCGAAGTACTGTTTAGTGTACCGAAGTACTGTTTAGTGTACCGAAGTACTGTTTAGTGTACCGAAGTACTGTTTAGTGTACCGAAGTACTGTTTAGTGTACCGAAGTACTGTTTAGTGTACCGAAGTACTGTTTAGTGTACCGAAGTACTGTTTAGTGTACCGAAGTACTGTTTAGTGTACCGAAGTACTGTTTAGTGTACCGAAGTACTGTTTAGTGTACCGAAGTACTGTTTAGTGTACCGAAGTACTGTTTAGTGTACCGAAGTACTGTTCAGTGTACCGAAGTACTGTTTAGTGTACCGAAGTACTGTTTAGTGTACCGAAGTACTGTTTAGTGTACCGAAGTACTGTTTTGTGTACCGAAGTACTGTTTAGTGTACCGAAGTACTGTTTAGTGTACCGAAGTACTGTTTTGTGTACCGAAGTACTGTTTAGTGTACCGAAGTACTGTTTAGTGTACCGAAGTACTGTTTAGTGTACCGAAGTACTGTTTAGTGTACCGAAGTACTGTTTAGTGTACCGAAGTACTGTTTAGTGTACCGAAGTACTGTTTAGTGTACCGAAGTACTGTTTAGTGTACCGAAGTACTGTTTAGTGTACCGAAGTACTGTTTAGTGTACCGAAGTACTGTTTAGTGTACCGAAGTACTGTTTAGTGTACCGAAGTACTGTTTAGTGTACCGAAGTACTGTTTAGTGTACCGAAGTACTGTTTAGTGTACCGAAGTACTGTTTAGTGTACCGAAGTACTGTTTAGTGTACCGAAGTACTGTTTAGTGTACCGAAGTACTGTTTAGTGTACCGAAGTACTGTTTAGTGTACCGAAGTACTGTTTAGTGTACCGAAGTACTGTTTAGTGTACCGAAGTACTGTTTAGTGTACCGAAGTACTGTTTTGTGTACCGAAGTACTGTTTAGTGTACCGAAGTACTGTTTAGTGTACCGAAGTACTGTTTAGTGTACCGAAGTACTGTTTAGTGTACCGAAGTACTGTTTAGTGTACCGAAGTACTGTTTAGTGTACCGAAGTACTGTTTAGTGTACCGAAGTACTGTTTAGTGTACCGAAGTACTGTTTTGTGTACCGAAGTACTGTTTAGTGTACCGAAGTACTGTTTAGTGTACCGAAGTACTGTTTAGTGTACCGAAGTACTGTTTAGTGTACCGAAGTACTGTTTAGTGTACCGAAGTACTGTTTAGTGTACCGAAGTACTGTTTAGTGTACCGAAGTACTGTTTAGTGTACCGAAGTACTGTTTAGTGTACCGAAGTACTGTTTAGTGTACCGAAGTACTGTTTAGTGTACCGAAGTACTGTTTAGTGTACCGAAGTACTGTTTAGTGTACCGAAGTACTGTTTAGTGTACCGAAGTACTGTTCAGTGTACCGAAGTACTGTTTAGTGTACCGAAGTACTGTTTAGTGTACCGAAGTACTGTTTAGTGTACCGAAGTACTGTTTAGTGTACCGAAGTACTGTTTAGTGTACCGAAGTACTGTTTAGTGTACCGAAGTACTGTTTAGTGTACCGAAGTACTGTTTAGTGTACCGAAGTACTGTTTAGTGTACCGAAGTACTGTTTAGTGTACCGAAGTACTGTTTAGTGTACCGAAGTACTGTTTAGTGTACCGAAGTACTGTTCAGTGTACCGAAGTACTGTTTAGTGTACCGAAGTACTGTTTAGTGTACCGAAGTACTGTTTAGTGTACCGAAGTACTGTTTAGTGTACCGAAGTACTGTTTAGTGTACCGAAGTACTGTTTAGTGTACCGAAGTACTGTTTAGTGTACCGAAGTACTGTTTAGTGTACCGAAGTACTGTTTAGTGTACCGAAGTACTGTTTAGTGTACCGAAGTACTGTTTAGTGTACCGAAGTACTGTTTAGTGTACCGAAGTACTGTTTAGTGTACCGAAGTACTGTTTAGTGTACCGAAGTACTGTTTAGTGTACCGAAGTACTGTTTAGTGTACCGAAGTACTGTTCAGTGTACCGAAGTACTGTTTAGTGTACCGAAGTACTGTTTAGTGTACCGAAGTACTGTTTAGTGTACCGAAGTACTGTTTAGTGTACCGAAGTACTGTTTAGTGTACCGAAGTACTGTTTAGTGTACCGAAGTACTGTTTTGTGTACCGAAGTACTGTTTAGTGTACCGAAGTACTGTTTAGTGTACCGAAGTACTGTTCAGTGTACCGAAGTACTGTTTAGTGTACCGAAGTACTGTTTAGTGTACCGAAGTACTGTTTAGTGTACCGAAGTACTGTTTAGTGTACCGAAGTACTGTTTAGTGTACCGAAGTACTGTTTTGTGTACCGAAGTACTGTTTAGTGTACCGAAGTACTGTTTAGTGTACCGAAGTACTGTTTAGTGTACCGAAGTACTGTTTAGTGTACCGAAGTACTGTTTAGTGTACCGAAGTACTGTTTAGTGTACCGAAGTACTGTTTAGTGTACCGAAGTACTGTTTAGTGTACCGAAGTACTGTTTAGTGTACCGAAGTACTGTTTAGTGTACCGAAGTACTGTTTAGTGTACCGAAGTACTGTTTAGTGTACCGAAGTACTGTTTAGTGTACCGAAGTACTGTTTAGTGTACCGAAGTACTGTTCAGTGTACCGAAGTACTGTTTAGTGTACCGAAGTACTGTTCGGTGTACCGAAGTACTGTTTAGTGTACCGAAGTACTGTTTTGTGTACCGAAGTACTGTTTAGTGTACCGAAGTACTGTTTAGTGTACCGAAGTACTGTTTAGTGTACCGAAGTACTGTTTAGTGTACCGAAGTACTGTTTAGTGTACCGAAGTACTGTTTAGTGTACCGAAGTACTGTTTAGTGTACCGAAGTACTGTTTAGTGTACCGAAGTACTGTTCAGTGTACCGAAGTACTGTTTAGTGTACCGAAGTACTGTTTAGTGTACCGAAGTACTGTTTAGTGTACCGAAGTACTGTTTAGTGTACCGAAGTACTGTTCAGTGTACCGAAGTACTGTTTAGTGTACCGAAGTACTGTTTAGTGTACCGAAGTACTGTTCAGTGTACCGAAGTACTGTTCAGTGTACCGAAGTACTGTTTAGTGTACCGAAGTACTGTTTAGTGTACCGAAGTACTGTTCAGTGTACCGAAGTACTGTTTAGTGTACCGAAGTACTGTTTTGTGCACCGAAGTACTGACTACCATACTCATTTACTCACTAAATATCATTTACATTGTAATGTTGCACAACGATGATTGTTAAGACTTTCGGGTCTATACTAGTATTTTTGCACTTATAATAACATTGAAAGGGAGATTTTTCTCCCTTAGCTTAGCAGGCAAAGGGAGAAATACATCCCTTGGATTTTGAAATCGGTACCAAAGCCGATTTCGAATAATTAATTATGGTGAAGTGAAGTGGGGCTGTTTGTTACTTGATTTTCTACATACCAAATAAGTATGTTTTAAAAATTCACTAATAAATACATTAATTTTCAAAGTGTAATTTTTCAGTTTTTAAATTAAATTTTTTTTTAAATCGCCAAGATGAATTTTCATTTTGCCAAGACAAAAAGTTTCTAAATTCATCGAATTTACTATTTCAGAAATAAAAAGCTTGTTACTCCTCAACAGTTTTTGTTACTTTGGATTTTAAAAAATATCACTGAAAAGAGGGGAGATATTTCTACCTTGAAGGGAGATTTTTCTCCCTTTGGAGCATGAAAGGTATATTTTTCTACCTTTAAAGGGAGATATTTCTCCCTTTGGCCAAGGGAGAAATATCTCCCTTGGAGGGAGAAAAACATCCTTTGACTCCTGACTGAACTTTTATCTACCATAAACTGGCCAGAGGGCACGAAAGATCAATTATCATACAATTTCTACTGACTTGGTTTTTTGATGCAGTAAAGAAGTTATATGTATGATTGTTTGGTCTATAAATTAACTTAAGCCTGAATTTAACCTTGAACGATCACGCTCTCATTGGATTGATACCGTCTGTTTTTGCTGACGATATAGTGACGATCTACATAGTTGATAAAAGACCGAGTCACGAAAACTTTGAGGTAGGTAATTACCCATTCCAGTTCTATTTTCGTGTCGCATTACTTCACTTAAACGTAAAAAGTGTGAACTCCCAGTCAGTTTCCCACACACTCTAGTTAACGAAGTGATTGAAATGACGAGACTTGAAACACAGAATGGACTGGCCCTTGTGCTTCTGTTGGCTTGGAACACAAATCATGTCTTCTCATCAGCACGCCAGAGACCATCAAATGAGTATATTGGTACTCATAACGCCAGTATTTCGGGAACTAAATATCTGGACACGGAAAAAAAGTTTCTGCTGAAATGGTCGATTGATCGTGACCAAGAAACCATTGATTTTGAAGTGACTGCAAAAACGAAGGGATATGTCGGATTTGGGATTTCTCCAAGTGGAGGAATGTCAGGAGCGGACATTCTATTAGCTGGAGTGAACCCAGACGGAACTGTCTATTTTTCAGTGAGTGGTGGTAACAGTGTCTCGCTTATAAGTTTATAGTGAACTACTTTCATTGGTTATCATACTCAAATATTGTTTCTCTCCAGGACCGCCACGGTATAGGCAACAGTGAACCGATTGAAGATACATTTGCAAACTGGAATGTTGTCTCGGGCAAGGTAACGGGAACGCATACAGTATTGAAATTTCATCGGCTGCTTAACACATGTGATGATCATGATATTCCAATTATGGTAGTTAATGTGTAACACATTTAAGTAAATATTTATTCATTACAGCGTAGTCAGATGTTTCAACGAGATAAATATTTATAGGAGGGCACTATGAGAATAATCTGGGCTCTGGGTGATGCCGATTCAATTACTTATCACGCTGCTACAAACAGGGGAACAAAATCCATCAACTTTTACCTAAATGGTGACGGGCATGAAATTGATCGAGAGAAATACGAGGAGCTCGATATATCCGTCAACATGAAAATGCATCCCGAGCATACAACTTATTGGTGTACTATTCACAGAGCGCCACTTTTCACCAAAACACAGCACATTGTTGCGGTCAGATACACAAATTATTGAAAAGCAACTTAAATAATTAAAATATTTTCAAGTGATTTATTTTTTATAGATTGAACCAATTTTGGAGAGCGCTGCTGCACTCCAGCACACTCACCATTTCACCATTTTCCGTTGCCTGGCAACCGATGACGAGAATCCAGAGGACATTTTCGAGCCATGGGTAACCTTCGCCGGCGACCACTGCTTCGCTCAAACCAACGCCTCGTTTCCCTTCTCCAAACACTGCAATGGCAACATGTTATACGTTTGGAGCAAAGGAGGTAATAGTTTCGTACTTGGCCCGGAATTTGGACTTCCAATGCCAGAGACGCCTGGTCGCCGAGAATACTACGCCATTGAAACCCACTACGACAATCCCGAGAAACTGGCCAACGTCCAGTTTACAACTGGCGCAAGGATATACTACACTCCCAACTTGAGACCAATTGAAGTTGGTATTCTGAGCATGGGCTATACATTTCAAGTGGAGCTAACAGTTCCTCCAAAATCGTCAAATTTCCTTTATCCGGGCCACTGCAGCGGCGCATGTACTGAAGCATTCTTTCCGGAAGATGGCATCACGATTTTCAGAAATCAGTTTCATTCCCATTTGGCCGGAAGAAAAATGAGGCTGAGACATTTCAGGGGAAATGAAGAGCTTCCGTGGATTGACGAGGAGCCGTACTACGATTTTGACTTTCAGCAAAATAAGCCATTGGCTCATCACAGGAAAGTGTTAAGAGGAGACCAGTTGACGGTGGAGTGCACGTACGACTCAACTAAGGCGGAGAGGGGAAGGGCAGTGATTGGAGGACTACGGACTCAGGATGAAATGTGTTTGACCGAGATATATTACTATCCCAGACAGCCAATGTTTTTCTGCGGCTCTAGTCAAAATCTCCAGCAACATTTCAACCTATTGGGGATAACTGAGTACAGCAAGTGGGTAGAACAATTAATTTGTTAGGCTTTAAAATGGCATGATCGAATTATTTGAAAACAATTCTATTTTTGTTTCTGTACTCAGGAGGAAAAGCAGCTTTCCGGGAGGAATATCCGAATACGACATACGCGAGCCTCAGAAATTAGCTGGAAACTACTTGGATTCGGTTAGCTACAAAGTGGACTGGACACTCGAGTTTCGCGAGCGCTACCAGAACGAGAAAGCTTATGGGAACCAGAAGGGATTCTGTGTGGCTACTGGTCAGTTTCTGGCCCGAGATGGTGTCAAGTATCCCGAGAATCTGCAGACTTACGTGCCTCCGGATGAGTGCCAAGGTAAAACTGCTCATAATGGAGGAACGAATGCAATGCAATCAAGTATTTTAACAATTGCATTGATTGCTGTCGTAATGCTGTACAACAATTAGGTCTTTTGATTTAAATAATAAAATTTGCCATAGTTTGCTAGAGTCTCAATTTTAGTTGACGAAATCCCTTGAAAGTATCAACGTGTTCGCAATTGACTCCATCAGAGCTCCAAAGTAATTAATCTGAAGATCCAAGTCAATTACGGCCACGTCCCCAATCGGAAATGCGATTGGTTGTAGTGTGCGCAATGCCCTTTTCAAATAAGACCTCATGCTGCTCATGTGCAATTGTCTATTCCACACTTTCAACGTCTTTTCCGTAAAATAGAACACGTATCCGTCCGTGGTCAATATAATCATGATGAGCACAAACAGCGAAAAGCCAGCCATGGGCGCAATTGTGCAGACATTCGCCGGAAATATTTGATATCCCACAACCAGCACGTTCGCAGAGAAAAGTATGCCAAGATATCCGTTCGCGAGGCTAATGGCGTTCAACGGCTTGACAAGATCGTATCCCAACTTGAGCGCAATTATCGCTTGATTGTACAGTCGAATTTCAAACACGCTTACTTTCACGCGAATGAATCGGTGAACTATGAAAATAGCCGTTTGGGAGATGCACAGAAAGTTCATGGCGAGATGGGTGAAAGTTAGCATGTTGCATTGGAATATATAGATGGACAGTGCACATCTTAAAACTCTAGTGATGTGACCATCGAACAGTTTCGGATTTGCTGACAACGTATGAACTAGAACGTGTATCGGGTCCATGTCTTCGTGAACAAGAAACGTCGGGATCACTGTCGCAATTGTTAGCATAGACACGACAAGGTAAATCGAGGTCAAGCCAAACCAGTCTATCGGGCATTTATTTTTGCCAGAGACCAATTTGCCAATCTCTTGCAAAACTAACGCAAATACCGCTGTATCGCTTGAAGTGGTTTGAAAACTTATCTTCGCCACAGTTCCAATGCCCCAGTTTGCAATGGCGACCAACTCGTCTCCGTAAATGAGCATGATTAAATCAAAGAGCGCGATCAATGGTGCAAATATTGCTCCCAGAAGCACCAGCAGTAACAAAGCATTTGGGTTGGCGTCGATAAGGAAGTTGTGTGACGTTAGGCGGGATACACCGTACAAGAGTAGGATTGCGGCCATTGCTGAATTATATATTGAGTTAAGCAGGTGATGCGGAATGATTCTTCGAGATATCCTGTGCTCCCATTTATTTAAATGGCCGTTCCATGTGACGCTCATGGGACAGGAGAGTGAATTGGATAGGGACTGCGTGATTTTCGACATTTTCAACATAAGCGGGGTACCCATTTTGTCAATTTGTAGAAAGGGACGGGAACAACGATAGATTTTGAACTATGCTCACACAAAACTTTGTCGAGAATGAAATGATTTCTTTAGTTCAGAGATAACAAATATCGCCGCTGTAGAATGCAGACGTGTAATTATGGTCCGGAAGTGAATGATGATTCGTTTCTCCCGGACATGATTCAATGAAACCCCTAGCATCCATTGTGTACTGTAATTTAATTATATATATTAAAATACCAAGTGGCTTCGTCTGATGTTGTTAGCTCAGGAAATAAATCATTAATGTGATGTCATCACGCGGATATGTTTGTTTGAATGCACGTGTGTAGAAATAATGTCATTAAATGAGGTCACGCCAATCAATTGCACTTGCTCTTGACAGAAAAACATCTCAGTGTGTATTTAAATACCGGAAATTTAATTCATAATCGACTAATTTACTTTCAAATTATACATTGTAAGTATGCAAACTTGCTAGTATAAAGGCACAAAAACAGGATGTTGTTTTGACATACTTTCAGATACAGATATAAATTTGAAGCAAAACGAACTCCCTTCGTTATCACGCTACCACAAAATTCCTAGAAAGAATCAAAGTGTTGGCGATGTACTCGATGAGAGAGCCGAGATAGTTCATTTTAATATCCAAGTCAACAATACCTATATCGCCAACAGGCAGAGCAATTGGCCGTAAAGTTTTCAGAACCCTCTTGATATACGACCGCATGTAACTCCGATATAGTTGACTCTTCCAGGTTGCTAGTGTTTTGCGAGTGAAATAGTAAACGTAGCCGTCTACCGTCATCATCACCATAGCAAATACAAAAAGTATCAAGCCAATTAGCGGTGCAATCGCGCAAACATTTGATGGCAATATTCCATAACCGACCACCGACACATTCACCGAGAAAAGTATTCCCACAAATGCGATCGCAAAGAAGGTCGCATTTCCGTCTTTGGTGAGATCGTGTCCCAGCTTCAAGGCAATTGTTCCTTCCTTGTATAACCGTAGTTCAAAAATACTCACCTTTTGTTGGAGACTTCGATAAATTATGACAGTTCCGGTTTGCATCAGACACAGGAAATTGATGACAAGGTTTGTAAACGTTAACATGTTGCATTCAAAAATATACGCCGATAGAACATATCTTACAACACGTGCAATTTGGATGTCGTATAGATTTGAATTTGTGGAGAATGCATGAGCAAATACGTAAATCGGATCCATATTTTCGTAGACCAGGAAGCCCGGCGCCAATGCCCCTAGTGCTAGGAACGATATCACAATGTACACCGACGTCAAGCCGAACGGATCTACCGAACCATTAGATTTGTTTGAAATCAGCTTGACAATTTCCTTCGATGCGACTGAAATTGCGGACGAATCTGAGCTGGTTTGCAGCTTTAGCTTTGCCACAGTACCAATTCCCCAATTTGCAATAGCAACCAACTCCCTGCCAAACAGGAGCATTGTAATGTCAAAATGTGTGAGCAACGGTACAGTAATCACTCCGAGCAATACGAGCACCAGCAATGATTTGGTGTCCAAATTGAGTTGATAGGTGGACAGAGTGGAAAGACAGTACAGAAATATTATCAGTGACATTGCCGAGCAAAATATTAAGTTTAAAGTGTGATGGAGTAGTATACTTTTGGATAATGAGTATTCCCATTTCTTGGAATGATCAATCCACATCAACGGCATGGGACAATGGAATATATTTACGAGGGATTGGGTCACATCGTGCATTTTCAGAACAAGTGCAGTTGCCATTTTGAAAGATGAATGTAATAGTTTTGAAAGTGTGTTTGCATTTCAGGGGCTGATGAACAAGCTACAAGGAATCTTTTTGTATTACTGATCGATTTTACGATGGGCCATCGTCGATGGCCCCAGTTCACCAGAGGACATTTTACAATACGTATTACGTTGTTATTTTTGTAAAACGAGGAGTTAATTCCATGTGATTTTTAGTTATAAGGTTTTTCCGCATTTCATGAGTTCATGTATATTATATCCTTGACTGTGAGTCCTCTGTACCTGCAATTTACTTCCGAAAAGTATTAAGCTAACGCATTATTATGGCCTCGATTAACGATAAATGATAGTGAATCAAAATGTCGATGGTTTCGATGCAGACACGTATACAAATTGTTACTACGGAGCATAATATGTTGCGCCTTGATTTCATTTGCTCAGGCTGCCCCGTAATTTCCATTTTACCTACTGAAAGATGTACGTAAAATTTCATACTGTACATATACAAAATACAAATGGCAGACATAACACACATACAATCCTTTACATGATTTCTTGATCGCGATACCGATATTCCTTAACTCGTAGTTTTGAAACTGGGACATAGCTAAGCACACAGTAATTTCATATCATTTAATATTCCATTGCTAGAAACAGTAGTTAGAAGATGCACCGAAATTGGTTGAAACTACAAAGCTAATAGCTGCTACAGCCGTTTAGCCTAGCAACGTTACATTAACTACCAAGGAGCAGTTGAATCGATATATTGGATCAACTAGTAAGGTGTAACCTTTAATACATAACTACCGGAAGAGTGGTCAATGCAAAAATAGCAAATGTGGATGCAGATTTGACCAATACACAAGTTTTTGGGTCTCAAATTGATCTTCCGCATCGATTTATGGCTTAAAAATTTTTGACGACTGGGGACCCCCAACTTCAACGGCCCACCCTACCGCCAGGTGACCGATTTGACCCATGGTCCCTTCGCAAAAAATGATCGTCTTTAACTCGTCTATCGATTCATACAATAAAATTTTTTGACGACTTGGTCACCCCCACCACCTCAAAGACGTCAACCCCGGTACTTCCGGTCAATGATGAGGTACCTGGCTGAAAATCAATAGGGAACGTCCCTTTGGGCCAAGGTCACTCTATGCCAAATTTGAGCCGAATCGGTCAACGTGGAGGGAAGTTAGAGTGTTTACAGACAGACAGACAGACAGACAGACAGACAAACAAATCAATCGCTATAACTACCTTTCAAGCATTTCATGCTTCCGGTAGTTAATAAAAGATATTGGTGTCCAGATGCAAAGAAACGTTACATAATTAACTATGTATTTCATGAAACCGTTGAATTAACTCCTAGGATATAACGTTAATTCATTATATTCGAGCTGCATGCAGCTGGATTAACATTTATACGAGAATTAAAATGGATGTGGGACTTAATAATGGTTAAATCTATATACGGTATCACTTTATGGGATATACATGTGTCGATATATGTACATAACATATTTAAGTACTGTCCCCTACCTGTATGAGTTTCGTTGAGAGCTTAGTGAAAGTGATTAAAGGACGTTCTATCCAACTTTGTGAAATTGCAAATGAATAAAATATTAGTTACTGACAATTGTACAACAGGTAATTTCGAAATTAAAATGGGTACAACCATTTTACAAAACTTGTAACGGAAATGGAATATCTTTCTCGCTTTCCTTTTTCTACATTGCATTGGCTCAGCTACTAGTCGTATTTTAACCGCTTAGTATTCTCTACAGCTTTCTCTCTTGAAGGAATAATGCAGAATCTAATTCTCTCTTGTTTCACCTTACCCATGACAATTGCGCACTTGGTCCCTGTTCAAACCTTATTGGACATTAATCCACTTCTAAACTTATTTTCGGACTGCCTCCTTCATATTGTCACTTTCCAACATTTACACACTCCACTTCAAAATGAATCGCTTGGGGAACAAAAAGAATTCCAAATTCTACGACAGGAAGATTTAATTCCATTTCAACAGCAAGTGGTCTTCAGTCTGTTCAATGTAACCACGAAAGAAACGCAGATAATTGACAACGGAACCATCATTTACTATTCGGATTTGACCAGTGACGATACCATCCAGGCTTACGTTTCTCAGCCCAAAATCCTGTCGTACAAATGTGCTGTGCAGATGTATATTAATTTTGACAGGGTCATTCAGTTTCTGGAAAGCCATATGGAGCCGGGATCTACTTTCTCGAAATATATCATTCCATCCGGACTATTCGACCTAATTTATCCTCTATATATGTGTCATTGTAGTCCATTCCAATGTTTGGACACCTACATCCGCTGCTCCTACACCCTAACCTCAAATTCAGACGACGCAATTCGTTACAGATTGGAAAAGTTTGAGGTGTACGAAATCCTAATTGCTCAAAATGAAACCTTAGACGCAAATATAATACACCAATGGGTGCTAGATCTCCGATATAAGACACGATTTAATGCTGACTATGTACCTAATCTGTTCACAGAAATGGTAGTTCCCGTTTCTCGCAACAAAACGGTCATGCTCGATTCAATTTGTTTGCTTTTATCAGGATATGGTTCTCCTAACACGCAAATCAAAGCATTAAGTATACGCTCTACCGATAAGGAACTCCAACCGATAAAGTTGAGCGATTTCAGTCGTGTAATAAAAATAGCCGTGGATGAAGAGATGCGGAAGTACGAAAACATGTCCGCCGCATCCATAACTTGCATCGACGAGGATGCTCCAATGTTCGAATTCTTCGATCTGCATGCTAAGATGGACATGTATTTTGTGACGATTCAAAGTAGACCAGCGTTCCTAAATTACCGATCGTCTTGGATGAGTTCTGATATTATCATATTATACGAAATGTTATCAACGAAACTGGATGATTTTCAGAGAGGTGTTGACAAGACGAACACAATCTATTTCCATCGCGACAATGCGCATCGAATGGTTGTCCAGGAGAACAGTCTCCAATTTCTCACATGTGGAGGCGTATCCCGAAAGTCGCTTTCTTTGTTCGGATACGTATCGGCCTTTGACCTGTGGACTTGGATGTGGTCAATCATAATCATTTGCTGCATTTTTACTACATTTGTTCGTAAGATTTGTTTCTTCGTTCAGACAAGGGAAAGTTTGCTGGATCAGATTTTGATGCCAGTATTTGCGGCACTTGAGCAAGGAAACAATGTCGCCAGCAATGCTAGTTCAGAAGGTCACCTCTACTTTGTATCCGCAGCTTGGATCCTAGTTTTGGTCGTCGTAAGCAATGCGTATAAAGGGCAAAATATTACCGACTTGACGCAACCACTTCCGTCCACGAAACCAGAAACGTACGAGGACCTAACCGATGGAAACTTTTCGATTTATTGCAAATCAGCACAATTGGCGTCTTCGGATGTAGGTGCATTTCTTAACGTAGATCTGAGATCAGTAAATATTCTAAATGTCTTATTACAGTCCGCCACAGAGAGCGATGTGGTCAGAAAATACAGAAAAATAGTTTCGCATGTTAAAAACCTGACGCGAGATGAATGGTTAGATGAATCAAAGAATGGAACCTACATGCACGTTGACAAAATCAAAGACTGTGACCGCATCGCATTTATGAGCTGGGATTCTGAAATAAAGGATGCCGAATCTATTCTAAAAACGCGACTACGTCAGGAACGGAAGTTCACACAGCGGGAGTTGAGGATAAGCAAGAGCAAAGAGACTATTTTGCCGACAAGGAATGGATGGTCACTGCATGATGTCAAGCTCCCAATTACATGGCTAACTCTTAAAATATCGGGAATGGTTGAATCGGGAATCGCTAAACAGTGGAAGGATTGGGATGCTTGGAACAAGACAATGGTGCACCTTAATAATTTTGGAAGGCTTATCAGTGATGCGGAGCCTTCAGTTCTTACAACCAGTGATAATATTGTCGTTGTATTTTATGTTCATGCCACGTTATTGTCCATTTGTCTGGTTGCTTGGGTTCTGGAATTATTGACTGTTTCATTTCTAGCATTGTACATTGTGCAAAAGTTTGGCAGAGATATTGTAAATTCGCATATTGCAACTTATCCGAAATTGTTAGGTGTGAGTGTATTTGACGCAATTTCATCTGAAAGCATTCCAGTTAACATAATCACCGTTGCAAGTCGTAATCAGAATAAATCCGCTTCGAAATGAATCCGTTCATGTTTAATCACTTACCTCAAAGTGAAATCGTATAAATAATCGTTATTACGTGTAATTGTAATGTGTAAAAATTGCTCAAGTTAAGTTTTGTCATTATTTAATTGAATTTGACAAATGAAATGCAAGTGTTTACAATTTAATTACAAATGCTTTCGGTTAACTAAAACTTGACAAATGATAAAACTAAACGGGGAAAATAAAACAAACTTCAAACATGAAACTACATAATACTTTGAAAAGTTCATTTGATACAAGTAGTACATAGATTGGTTGCTCTATAATTTAATTCCATAGCATTTCTAAAGGTAAAGTAATTTTCACTGATTATTAAAATAATTGATTAGTAACGCATCAAAGCCGTTGGATACACAGGTTCTGTAGCGCCGTCCATTTCACTGGCAAGCTGATTCCCAGGATCAAGGCGATGAGACTCGCCACCAATTGCCGCACGACAGATGTTACACGTGCTGCGCTGATTGGCTCCTCCGCAGTCCCCAATGGCGTAAATGTGGCCATTTGGGCACTTGAACCAGTGACCGCGGCCAAAACCCATTGCGCTCACTATCTCTTCTCGCTCTCGATCGGTAATTCCCAACCCACTTCTCAGGAGATCATCCAACTCCTTCATAACTTTCACGAACGCCGCCTTCCTTTCCTCGGTGAGCAGGAGTGGTGACCCCAAAATCCTCTCCGCTTCCAAGTACTTTGGATACGCCGCCAGATTCCCGGGATTGCAGGTGTCCAGGGATCGCCTCATCATCACCTGCTTAAACAGGTCGGTTCGGTCCAGCTCCCCGTTAAAGTCCCGCATTTCCTGGTAGCTCAGTGGTTGTCTGCGCAGCATTTCCTGGAACAGTTTCTCGTAAACTGACGCGACCTCTTCCATCTCCTTCTTTTCAAACTTCCTTTTCCTCCAAAGATCCTGCAGATCGTTGGCAACTTTGGTAATGGACCTTGCGATAAAGTCTAGGCTCTTCATAGAGAACTCGTCAATCGATCTTGGAGCATAACTATTCCGCGTTTTTTCGCCACTTCTTGAATTAGCAAGTTCTTAATGACGGCATGGCAATGTGGAAAGAGTTCTTCCAACGATTTAATTTCACCACGCAGGAACTTTTGAACCCACAGATCACACAATTTGTTGCTGGCTTTCATATTCCCACGCGCCTTCTTCTTGACCTTCTCAACGTCCTTGTAGCAGGATCGAATCACGTTTCCGAATCTTCGACAAATGTAAATTGGGCTTTGGTGAATTGGACACGTTTTCATGCGGATCTCTTGAGGACCGACGTCCTCCTGGGTTACGGTGCCGGTAAGCCACTTTTGGAGGGCATCCACTTCAATCGAATGTCCATTCGGAACACAATCCGTCAGAAACACAAACCTTGCAGTCTCGATATCATCCTCAACAGCTAAAATCATCATCTCTTCCTCCAACTGCTCCCGGTCGCAAACCCGACAAAGAGGTGGACATGGCTCCCCACAAAATCCAATGCAGGCATGACCACACTCGAGCTTTACTGTACAGGGCTCGTCACAAGGCTCTCGATCACACACTTCCCCACACTGCATGGTGCACTGTTTGTGCTCGCATTTCCACTCACATGGTTCCTGACACTCGGGAATATGGTCTCCACACCTCTTATTATCCCACCTGGAGTGCTCACATTTAAATCCACAAGGCTTCTGGCACGGTGGGCAAGCCTTGGAGCACGGAACGTCGCACCGATGACCGCATACCAGGGACCGCCCGCACTTTTCTTGACACTTTTTGTGAAGCCGACCCTGAAGGCATTCCAAACACGTTCCACTGCACTTGTGACTGCATCCGGTTTCGTCAGCAGAGATGAGCGTGTGCTCACAAGGCTGGGTACAGAGTTGGGCCAGTTCTTCCGGAGAAGCGTTTTCATATTTGCACGGAAACAGGATGTGTTTGTGTCCGCAGATGGGGATATTTTTCGGCGAAATCAATTCCATGCAGTTTTCCTTCATGGCAGGTTCACAGCAAGGAACAATCTGTTCGTGTTGACATGAAGCTTTCTTGGGAACTGGAATCTTGCATGGTCCGCATTTTTCATGGCACAGGTTGGCGCACTTGTGCGTACAGCCAGGAACAATAATTTTGCAGGGCTGTATACATTTGTACGTTTCGTTGGTGAAGACATGACACTCAAGATTCTTGCTGTGTCCGCATGGCAGAGTTTCAAGATCCCTTACCGTGCAAGGCAGGCATGCTTGAAAACACGGGTGCTTAGACGTGCACTTGTGACCTGTAAGAGAAATATCAAAAAATCATTTTGATAATTCAGAATTAGGAGCTCATAAAATTTTTGCTCATAATGTCGACTCACCTTGAGAACAGGATCTGCCACAACTCTTTTTACACAGAATCAGCAAATGGTCCGGATCATTGTCGTTAGCATGGCACGGTTTAGTACAAGCATGACCGCAAGGTAAGCCAAACTGACATTTCTCCGGACACTTTAGCGGCTTGTCCTTGTCCCCACATTTCACAAGGACTTCAGCATGGGTGCAAGAAGAGTCAGGCTTCCTGCGTACCATTTCAGCGCAAAAAATCTCGTCATCCGGATTATTCCACTTCCAGCATTCCTCCATGTGCACATGCCCGCATTTTGGAATCTTCTCTTCGACAAGCTCTTTGCACATCCTGTGCGTTGGATCCTCATGACACTTCATCTCTTTCGGTGGGTGATTTCGTTGACACGATGGCAAAACTTTTGGAACGGTGGCCGTACACTTGTAATCTTGGACATTCATGTAGCAAGCCAGAGTCTCAATGTGCTCGTTACAAGCCAAGAGTTTCTGAACGGGCGCCTTGCAAATTTCCTCCTCTACTTTCCGGTGACAAGGCAGAAATAGTTTGTGGCTGCCCTCGCAATTCAGCGTTTTCTCTACCAGGTCATTACATGGTGGGCAAGGCAACTGATAACAGAGTCCCTTGCAGGGATGCAACTGATTTTCACATTTCCTTAAGCACTTTTCCTCACACGTGTGTTTCTCTGGCTCCCTGTCAACTGCGTGGCAAAGCCGCTGGCAAACGTGAGTGCAGGGCAACGTGACGTTGCAGATTTGGTCGCAGCCTCCTTCCGGCGTCATCTCCAAAAAGTCGGCGGCGACCTTCACTGCGGTCCTGTTTGCATGCGTCTGGCAGACCAGCTCCAGCTCCTCGCCAATGAACCCTTTGACGAGCTTTTCTTTTATCTGGCTCCAGGTTTCGCTCTTCCTTGTCATGGCAGTCATGTTGCCGATCACGAACAATCCGTGCTTCGCCCGGGACAGCGCCACACATATCCGGTTGTCCTCCTTGACGAAGCCCACGTCCCCCTTGTCGTTACTCCTCACGAGTGAGAGGAGAATGATGTCATTCTCCTGACCTTGAAAGTCGTCTACTGTGGACACGCGCACCTTCTCGCAGGTTTCAACTTTTTGCATATCCGTTCTCAGCTTGAACAATTGACCTCTGTACGGGGTGAGCACGTTGATTTGGTCGGGACGGTATCCCTGGAGTATCAGGTAGCGACAGAGGCCGATAAGCAAGCCAGCCTCGTGAGCGTTAGTCTTGTTTCGCGTGTCATCATACTGCAAAATAATTAATGAATGACATGAAGAAACAAATTATAAGAGGTGTCGCATTTCAAGTAATAAGAGTGCTTACAGTTACGCATGAATCGGGCTCCATGTGTGTGAGGAAAAACACATTTTTCGTGACGCCCTTCACATCAGGATAGTCGGAGACACGGTCAGCGTTCAAAAGTTCTTCGTAAATAGGACCGACGATCAAATCAGAAATGTCCGGGCGCATTCGGTGTTGAACCTACCGTAAAAAATACAAGCATAGTTAATATTATAAGTCAACCAATACTACATATTTTTAATGACTTTGTTAATGGGCATTTAACTCACTTTTAATTGATAACAGTGAAGTTTGTTGTTCAGCATCCGTTCAAACAGCGACAAGTTCAAGTTGTACTTGGTCTTCAGCTCGTACACGTTCGGATTCGGCTGAAGCTGGCGATGGTCCCCAATCATAATCAGGTGCTTGCAACTTGGCGTGATGCAGGTCACCACCTGAGGCTCAAACACCTGGGCCGCCTCCTCCACAATCACAATCTTGGACTTGAGGTTCCTCAGCAGTTTATTGTGTTTGGCGGCGCCTGTCGTAGTGAGGCCTACCACCTGGCAGTCCCTCGCAATGTAACTGTCGCCCCATTCTACAACGTCATGATATTCCCTCCGTGCCATCGACAATCTTTGCTCTAGTACGCCAACCATTTTCGCCATTTCCCCCAGAAACTCCTCCGCAACTGCAAAGTACAATGCCCACCTCTCCGACATTGGCAGTTCCTCCAACTTGACTTGACCCTTTTGTCCGTTCTGGCGCAATGTGGACAAGATGTTCGAAACGTTCGGAAGCTCCAACCGCTTATCTTGGTACAGCTGGCACAGTCTGCTCAGAACATCTTTCCGATTTCCAAGCACTCGCACTTCTTCCTCCACCTTCTTTGCCATTTTCTTGCGCTCTTTGGGATTTTTTGCATCCTTCACGCTTTCTTCAATCTTCTTCATCTCCGCGGTGCAGCTGTACGCGGATGACTTGGGAAGATAAGCACGGCTTTGCCAATCTGGGTTATCGTCATTCTTCATTTCTCCCGTTTCTGCCTCCATTAAAATTTCATCCAGTATCCGGTGCTCCATCAGCTCCTCTTGGTCGTGCAATTCATGTGCTTCCGGATCCTCTTCCCCCTCAAAAGGCTGAGCGTTATTGGCTCCAGAGGATTGCGTTTCCTCCAAAACCTGGAACTCGTCACTTATCCAGAGCTCCGCATTAAAGTCCTCGCGTTTTAGATTTGCATCGTTGATCCCAAACCAAAATAGCTTTCGGAACTGCTGGAGTAAAACGGATGGACAGATGAGCCGGAGGGGCAAGTGGTTGCCGTTGCTGCGCTGGCTCCACTCCAGGAGATTGTCAAAACTAACTATCCCTTCCTGATTTTGAAGGGCCATCATCAGCTCCATTCCTTCCGCCCGCATTTCCTCAAGCTCATTCACTTTCCCTCGTGCCTTTTGTTCAACCTCGCGATACTTCTTTGGTCGCTTGAGTCGTTTCCTCTGCCGCACCTTTGCCAGCGTAAACTCCTTCATTCTCTCAGATTTCGAGTTTCCTCCAATCCTAAGGATATCTGCAGATAACCCTTGTTCCTGGTACATGTCCAGAATACCCTCCAGAAATTGATCCAGGGCGTAGTTGGTGTAACAGACGACGGTTATCGGAGTCGGAGTTTCGCCGCGGAGCCGCGAGAGCTGCTGGAAGCCTAGTAAAACGTCCGCTATCTTCAATCCGAGAAACGTTTTTCCTGTGCCGGGCTGCCGTGAACGTAAAGTTAATAAATTAAAAATGTTAGTTAATGGTCATTAAATTCAAGTAGAACTTAAATTCGAGTGAGCTTACCGGCCCCTGAATAATCGCGAATTCCTTCGTCAGCGCTGCTTGAAACGCTACAAACTGATTTTCGTCCAATCCGAGTTCTGCTGCAGTCGGCCACTCGTCCATTTTCAGCGGATGAAAAGCTCGGATCTCCCCGTTGATCTGTTTCACTTGGAACGTTTGGCCGGAAGTTTGACCGACAAGATACTTCGGAGGACCCACTTCCGGATTCGCGTCCACGATAAACTTTTTCATAGGGAACCTATCAAGATCCAGCGTTTTCAGTGTTTCCAACGTATGCTTCCGCGCCTCCAGGTACACCTCCGACTCGAACATCAAGTACTCCTTTTCGTTGTAGGCGGGAGGAGATCCCTCCCAAGTCACCGAAACGATCCCTTTCTCGAGCTCAGAAACTTTTCTGCTTGAAATGATCCCAAAGTGCGTGTGGCCCTCTTCAAAGGGCTTTCGTTCTGTCGTGAGGATTACCAGCGATCCGTAAATGAGGCGCTTGGAAGTGCTCCACGAAACCTTCTTGTAGTTCTGCGGAGCGAGCTGGAGCTTGTGAACGTGACTGTCGAACTCCCGCACAACTTTCACGAAGGTCACGTTTTTGTACAGCCGAAACTCCCAAGCCGGCATGAAATTTTTTCTCAGATAATCATTTTTCTTCTTCAGAAATTTCCCCACCCCGTCCCTCAGTGGTTGCACAAAGTCCTCTCGAAAGAGCCGAAACTGGACATCCAAGTAATGCGACGAGTCGTTGTACGCGCCAGACTTTTTATTGGGCCGCAGAAATACTTCCGAACTTCCTCGAAGCTCCTGAATGCTGGGAATCACAGCAATGTCCTGGATCCGGTCTGGGGGAGTCTCCGCATCAAACTGCTGTTCATCCTGTTCACTGAATCCGGGTCTCTGTTGACGACGTCGTGACGCTTCCTCCCTCTCTCGCTTGACCTTGCTCAGTTCCTCGACTTGACCCCGGAGAACCGTAAACTTGTCCACCAAATTGGTGTTCTGGATCATGACGGCAGCATTTTTGGACATCACGATCACAGCTTTCAGCAAGGCATGATCCCTCGTCACGGCTGGCATCGTTTTAAATACAAAACTGCACATGGAGTATAGATTTTCCAGCAAGTTTGAGGGATCGCGGTCCACTGGAGTAATGCCGGTTCTGCTAGTGTTCCAACCAAGATAGTCTCCACTTGTAATGTCGCTCGTGATTTCCAGCAGACTCTGAGTAAATTCCGGGGCCATGGTGCAGCTCTTCAAAATGTTCAATTGCTGTTGACGGAGGGACTCCTCCGCGCAGACCTTTTGCCCCAGAATGTTCACCACCAAAACCACCAGATCTTCCCTCAAAACTGGGGATGTCAAAAGGTCAGTCCATTCCTTCAGATCGTTGTGAATGTGAAGAATTACCTGGTCGGGTGGGAGGTCGAGGAACTTGTGGAGTCGGGTAAATCCAAAAACTGGCGCGTTGTTACTAAAAGGATTAATAAAAGTTTTATCTTAAAAGTTAATTACAGGTTATTATGATGATGATAAGAAGGAACCATATTTCCAACAACGTTTGATAAGCATTTACCTTTTGCTGTCAGTATTAGGAGCAGGCCCTTTTTTCTTTGCAGGTACTCCTTTACGTTGGGAGTTGGCAGCTTTTGGAGTCTTCACCTTTCCCTTCCCGCCTCCTCCCACCCCCACGACCTTGTTTTTAGAATTTTGTCCTTTGCTGTCATTTGAAGGCTCCTTGTTCTCCTTCCCTCGTCCACCAGCACCTCCTACGCCTACAAAAAGCATGACAATCAGACTCATTCACAACCATAATCATCTAAGCCATATACATAAACCATCATTTAACTTTTAAAGAAACGATCAACAGTTAAACATAAAGACTTAAGGTTTCCAAGCATTAAACTTAAGTACCTTGGTCCCCACCACCACCCTGCTCTCCACCTTCCACCACAATTTTTCGATAATCCATCCCTTCTAAGTCCTCCACCTCCCTCCAATTTGGACCCTCCACCCGCTCAACAAACGCAGAAAAATAATTAACAGTTAAGACGACTCCACACCACCAAACAAGTCCAATCACATCAGTCTCAACAAAATGCTGATTAAATTATGATAACCGACACGAAGAAAGTTTCAAGTTAATGAACATGATAACCGTTTAAGCATTTAACAATCGCCAAAACACAATCACAACAACAACACTCGGTGTCGGTTCGGTGCACTCGTGTTTGCAGCAATGCGTGCAAAAATGCAAAACGTTTTGTTGACGTTGACATGCGCAAGAAAACGAAGAGCAACGTCAAGCAAGCAATCTCAAAACGCCCCTGAGACCACCCACAGATCCGCTGCAGCACCGGAGAGCTACTTGGTATGTACTTGTTGCTATTATGTATTAATAATGAATTATGTTCTTTTAAAATTAAATATTTATTATTATCATTAAAGCATTTATCCGATTTATTCACTTAGCCTTTGTTATGTTCAATGATTTTCACAAATGAAAAATATAAATTGTTTGCAATTTAATTATAAATGCTTTGCAACCTTACATTTTCTAACAAAACTGCATCCTACACTAACCAAATTTGATTTGATAAAGTAGTGAATATACACACTCACACAATTCGATTAAAAAGTTAGTCAGGAAATACAAAACTTAACTAATGGTTTTCCTCGAGAATTAATTACTGCCGCATCAAAGCCGTTGGATAGGCAGGTCCTGAAGCGCCGTCCATTTCATTGGCAAGCTGATTTCCCTGCGCAAGCTGATGTGACTGGCCGCCAATTGGTGCACGACACAAATTGCACGTGCCGCCTTGATTGGGGCCTCCGCAGTCCCCAATTGCGTAAATGTGGCCATTTGGGCACTTAAACCAGTGACCTCGTCCGAGTCCCATGGCACTCACGATCTCTTGTCGTTCTCGATTTGTTATACCCAGTCCACTTCGCAGGAGCTCGTCCAATTCCTTCAAAAGTTTCACGAAGGCCGCCTTCCTATCCTCCGTGAGCAGGAGTGGTGACGCCAAAATCCTCTCCGCTTCCAAGTACTTTGGATATACCACGCCATTATGAGGATTGCAGGTATTTAGGGATCGCCTCATCATCAATTGCTTAAACAAGTCGGCTCGGTCCAGCTCCACGTTAAAGTCGAGCATTTCCTGGTAGCTCAACGGATGTCTTGTCAGTATCCATCCGAACATTTTCGCGTAAACTGCGACAACCTCGTCGAACACCTCCTTTTTAAACTTTCCCTTTTTTAGCTCCAACAGGTCACAGGCAACTTTGGTGACAGAATTTGCGATAAAATCCAGGCTCTTCATGGAATACTCGTCAATATGTCTTGGCGCAGAAACTAGTCCACGGTCCCCTCGTACCTCTTGAAGCAGCAATTTCTTAATGGCGTCAGAATGCTGTGGGAAGACTTTCCCCAAGGAAACTATTTCGCCACGCTGCTGTTGGAACTTTTGAATCCACGAATCACGCAATTTGTTGCTGGCCCTCATGTTTCCTAGCGCCTTCTTCTTAACTTCTCTCACGTCCTTGTAGCAGGATCGAATGACATTCCCAAATCTTCGACAGTCATAAATCGGATTGAGGTGAAGTGGACACGTCTTCATGCCAATCTGAACTCGGCCATCGTCCTTGACCTTGGAGTCGGTCAGCCATTTTTGGAGGGCGCCCACTTCAATCGTATGTCCATTCGGACGACAGTCCCTCAGAAACACGAATCTAGCAGTGTCGACTTCCTCCTCGACCGCTAAATTGACAAGCTCCTCCTCCAACTCCTCCCGATCGCAAATCCTACAAAGCGGTGGGCAAGGCTCCCCACAGAATCCAATGCAGTCATGTCCGCACTTTTTCCGCTTTATCGGGCAAGGCTCGTCACAAGGGTCCCGATCGCACATGTCCCCACACCGCTTAGTGCACCGTTTGTGCTCACATCTCCACTTGCAGGGTTCCTTGCAGTCGGGAATGTAGTCCCCGCACTTCTTCTTCCACTTGGAATGCTCGCATCTAAATCCACACGGTTTCTGGCACGGAGGACAAGCCTTGGAACACGGTACGTCGCACCGATGACCACAGACCAAGGACCGCCCGCACTTTTCTTGACACTTTTTGTGAACTCGCCCCTGAAGGCATTCTGAACAAGTCCCACTGCACTTGTGACTGCATCCAGTTTTGTCGGCGGAGATGAGCATGTGGTCACATGGCTGGGTGCACAATTTCGCCAATTCCTCCGGAGACGCGTCCTCATATTTGCATGGGAACCGGACGTCCTTGTGCCCGCAGATGGGGGCATTTTTCGGGGTAACCGGTTCCATGCAGTTTTCCTTCTTGGCAGCTTCACTACAAAGGACATCCTGGCGGTGCTTGCATGGAGCTCGCTTGGTAACTTTAGTCTGAGCATAAAAGTAACCATTAATAGTTAAATTAATTACATTTTTTAAATGGCTAGCTATTTTTAACTTAGGAAATTAAATTTAACGTGTACCTTGCACGGACCGCACTGCTCATGACAAAGATTAGGACACCGATGTTGACAGAGAGGTTCAGGAAGAATCTTTTCGCAGGGCCGCATACATTTGTACGTTTCGTTAGTGAAGTCATGGCAGGCCAGCTTCATATTGTGACCACATGACGGCAAAGTCTTGTCGACGAACTCCTTGCAAGGTGGACAAGGCGACCAGCATTTGTGAATGGACTTACACTCGTGACCTAATAAAAAACAACAGAAAATGAAAATGTGAAATCAATTACAACGAAACGATGATGTCGCCGGAGCTTCCTTACCTAACTCACAGGACCGTTCACAGCGCTTGAAACATTTAACCGTTAAATGCTCCGGATCCTTGTCGCCATGGCACTTGTTAACGCAAGCGTGTCCACAAGGTAGTCCAAACTCGCACTTCTCCTGACACTCAACCGGTTTGTCCTTGTCGCCACATTTCACACGGACCTCAGCATGGTCACAATAGTCAGGCTTTTTGAGCACAGGGGTAACACAAAAAGTGTCACCAGGATACTCCCACCTCCAGCACTCCTCCGTCTGCTCATGCTCACAGTTTGGCAACTTGTTCGTAACAGGTTTCTTGCATTTTTTGAGCGTAGGATCCTCATGGCACATCATCTCCTTCCGGTGTCCACAACCCGGCATGCTTCTGATAACGATTGCCTTGCAGTCGTAATCGAAAATGCTGACATAACACGCAATCATTGTCTTGTGCTCCTCCAAATTACAAGCCGGAACTTTCTCCACCGGCCTGTCACATTTAACGTTCTCCACTTTTTCGTGGCAGGGTAAGTAGGTTTCGTGCTTTCCCTCACACTTCAGCGTTTTCTTGACCCGCTCGTCACAAACTGGACACGGGGACTGATAACAGGGCCCTTTGCAGGGATGCAACTGCTTTTCACACATCCTTAAGCACTTTTCCTCGCACTTGTGCTCTTCCGGCTCCTTGTCAACTGCGTGACAAAGCCGCTTGCAAACGTGAGTGCAGGGCAACGTGATGTTGCAAACTTCCGTGCAGCCTCCCTCCGGCGTCTTCTCCGAAAAGTCTTGGGCGACTTTCACTCTGGCCATGTTTCCATGAATCTGGCACACCAGCTCTAGCTCATCGCCAATGAACCCTTTCGCGTCAAGTTTCTCCTTCACCTGCGCCCAGGTATCGCTCGCGCCTGTCATGGCGGTCATGTTTCCGATCACAAACAATCCGTGCTTCGCCCTGGACAGCGCCACGCAGATCCGGTTGTCCTTCTTGACAAAGCCCACGTTTCCCTCTTCATTGCTCCGCACAAGCGAGAGGAGGATGATGTCATTCTCCTGACCCTGAAAGTCGTCCACGGTGGAGACGCGCACGTCCTTGCAAGATTGGATATTTCGCATTTCCGCCCTCAGCTTGAACATTTGACCTTTGTAGGTGGTGAGCACGTTGATTTGGTCGGGGCGGTATCCCTGGAGTATTAGGTAGCGACAGAGCCCGGCGAGGAACTCAACCTCATGAACGTTACTCCTGTTCTTCAAATCATCATCCTGCAAAATGACATCAAAAAATTAACTTTTCGCATTTAATTAACTAACGACAATAGTTAAAGCGATCGCATTCATAATACATTTCTTATGAGTACATACACAGGAGTCAGGTTCTGAGTGGTTGAGAAAAAATATATTTTTCGTGACGCCATTGACGTCAGGATAGTCGGAGACACGGTCAGCGTTCAACAGCTCATCATAAATTGTTCCGACGACCAAGTCAGCAATGTCGGGGCGCATTCGGTGTTGGACCTGCAGAGAAAATAAAATGGAAAATTAACATAATTTTGTCAGATCAAAATATAAATAGAAACTTAGTTGTTGTCAGCATACTTTCAGTTGATAGCAGTGAAGCTGATTGTTCAGCATTCTTTCAAACAGGGACAAGTTCAAGTTGTACTTTGTCTCCAGCTCGTACACGTTCGGATTCGGCTGAAGCTGGCGATGATCCCCAATCATAATCAGGTGCTCGCAGCATTCCGTCATGCAGGTCACGACCTGAGCCTCAAACACCTGGGCCGCCTCCTCCACAATCACAATCTTGGACCTCAATCTCCTCAGCAGCTTGTTGTACTTGGCGGCTCCTGTCGTCGTTAGCCCGACCACCTGGCAATCCCGTGCGACAAAACTGTCGCCCCAATTCGTCACATCCTGCAACAGCTTCCTTGCCACAGACAACTTGTACTCCACGACAGCAACCATTTTCGCCATTTCCCCTCGAAACTCCTCCGCCACTGCAAAGTACAAGGCCCACCTCTGTGACATGGGGATCTCATCCAAGTTCATTTGGCTACTGTCCCCCTCCTGGCGCAAAAACGCCAACTTGTCCGCGACACTTGGAAGCTGCAAGCGTTTAGCGCGGTGAAGCTCAAAAATCGTTTCCAGGATTGTTCTTCGATTTCGAAGCACTCGCAGTTGCTCTTCCATTTTCTTCCTGTGACCAGGATCCTGCGCTGCCCCCAGTCCCTCGGTAATCTTTTGGGCCTCCTGTGTACATGCGTGTACGCAGTGCTTGGGAAGATAACCGCCGCCAAGCCAGAACGTATGGTCAGCATCTTTCTTTGCGCTTGTTTCCGCCTCCATTAAAATTTCATCCAGGATCCGGTGCTCCATCAGCTCCTCCTCGTCATACAGCTCATTGACCTCTGGCGGCTCCTCGTCTCTGCCCTGTTGAGCATGGCTGGGGCGTGGAGCTTCCTCTGGATACTCCAGAACACGGAACCATCTTCGAATCCACAACTCCACATTGAAATTCTCACGTTTGAGTGCTGCGTCGTTTATCCCAAGCCAAAAATGCTGTCGGAACTTTTGGAGTAAAAGTGGGGGGCAGCTGAGGCGGAGTGGCAAAAGCTCGGCGCCATGTCGTCGGTTCCATTCGATGAGACTTTCAAAATTTGCAATGCCTGCAGGAAGGAAATAAAAAACAGGTCATATTTTTTTCTTTTAAATGCAGCTTTAAACAGATTAATTATTGCGGCTTTCTTTGAATACTTTCCATCTCCTACCTTCCAGATTTTTGAGACCCATCACGATATCCATTCCCTGAGCCCGCACTTCCTCCAACTGGTTGATTTTTTCTCTCGCCTTCGTTTCAGCCTCGTAGTACTGGGCCGGCCGCTTGTGTCGCTTCCGCTGTCTCACCTTGGGCAAGCTAAACTCCTTCATTTTTTCTGATCGCGAGTTACTTCCGAGTCGAAGAATATCTGGAGACATCTTGCCTTCCTTCTCGTACATTTCCAGAATCCCTTCCAGAAATTGGTCCAGGGCATAGTTGGTGTAGCAGACGACGGTTATTGGACTGAAAGGTTCCAACCGTAACCGCGAATCACGTTGGAAGGTCATCAAAACGTCGGCTATTTTCAGTCCCAGAAACGTTTTTCCGGTGCCAGGCTGTCATGAACAAAAAGGGAAAGAGAAGAAAAGTTGCTAACAATTATTCACAAATATTTGAAAGAAAAAAAATATAGTTAAATGTACTCACGGGCCCTTGAATAATTGCAAATTCCCTCGTCAGAGCCGCCTGGAATGCTCTAAACTGATTTTCATCCAAACCCAGCTCCGCAGGACCGGGCCACTCCTCCACTCTCAGCGGATGATAAGCTCCAGTTTCTCCATTGACCAGTTTCATTTGCAAAGTGTGCTCAGCATCTCCGCCGCCGAGGAGGTAGCGCGGAGGGCCCACTTCCGGATTTGCATCCACAATAAACTTCTTTAACGGAAACTTTTCGAGCTCCAACGTCTTCAGCGTTTCCAGCGTATGCTTGCTCGACTCCAGGTACACCTCTGATTCGAACATCAAGTACTCATTTTCATTATAAGTGGGCGGAGGACCTTCCCACGTCACCGTAATGATCCCCTTCTCAAGCTCCGCAGTATTCCGACTGAAAATGATCCCAAAGTGAGTGTTCCCCTCCTCGAAGGACCTTCGCTCCGTCGTGAGGATTATCAAGGAGCCATAAATTAGGCGTTTTGAATTTTTCCATAAAACCTTCTTGTAGTTCTGCTCTGCCAACTGGAGTTTGTGCACATGGCAGTCAAATTCCTTCACAACTTTGATGAAGGTCACATTTTTGTACAGCCGAAACTCCCAAGCCGGCATCCTCCTCCTTCTCAGGTAATCATTCTTGTTCTCCAGGAACCTCTTAATCCCACTTCTGAGGGGTCGCACAAAGTCCTCTCGAAAGAGCCGGAACTGGACATCCAAGTAGTGCGACGAGTCATTGTACGCGCCAGCCCTTTTGTTGGGCCGCAGAAATACTTCCGAGCTTCCTCGAAGCTCCCCGATGCTCGGGATCACGGTAATGTCCTGGATCCGCTCCGGGGGCGTTTCCGTGTCAAATTCCTGCTCGTCTTGTGCACTGAAGCCTCGTTGCTTTTGACGGCGTCGTGACGCCTCCTCCTTGACTCGTTGCGCCTTGCTCAGCTCCTCAACCTGATCCTTCAACGCTGTAAACTTATCCACCAAACTGGCGTCCTGGATCCTTCCCGCCGCAGTGATGGACATGACAATCACTGCTTTGAGGATCCCATGATCCCTCGTCACGGCTGGCATCGTTTTGAATACAAAACTGCACATGGAGTACAGATTGCTGAGGAGTGTCAAATGTGCGTGGTCCACCGGGGTACTGCTGCTGGGCCGAGTGTTCCACGAAGGATAACTTCCAATTGCAATGTCAGTAGTGACGCCAAGTAGCTGCTGGCAAAATCTCTTCGCCAAGGTGCAGCTCTTCAAAATGTCCACTTGTTGTTGATGGAGGGAGTCCTCGGCGCAAACTTTTTGGCCCAGAACGCTAATCACCACAACCAGCAGGTCCTCCTTCAGAGCGGGAGAGGTCAACAGGTCCTTCCAGCCCTGCAGGTCGTCGTGAATGTGGAGAATGACCTTGTCGGCTGGCATGCTTAGGAACTTGTAAAGACGAGTAAATCCAAAAACGGGGATGTTGTTACTGCTGCTAATTAGCAATTTAAAAAGTAGAAACAATTACATACCCATCAATGCTTAATTGTGCTAGTTAGCTCATATCTTATAGGGACTATATAATTAGTCATTACAATTACCTTTCACCACCAGCCCCATTTGCATTGCCGGAAGATCCTTTAGCCACCGATCCATGCTGAATCCTTCCCCTTCCTCTTCCCCCCACGTACCTCCTTTCACCTCCTTTGTTTTCCGAAGCCTCCTGAACTCCGACCCTGCCTCGTCCACCGCCCCCTGTGAAGGCAAAATAAAATACTTATTGGTGTGCCGACCGATGAAAAATTCAGCCATTTTTAAAACCACATCTACTAATCATCAGTTTCAACAGAATGACAACGAGATAAGCAACAGTTACACCTGTAAACTTTTACCTCTGCCACCACCACCGGTACCAACTCCCACTTTACTTTGGTAGCCCCGCCCCCCTTCGCCTGTACCGGAGGAACTCCTCCCTCCACCCATTTAAAAAATGATCAACACAACAGCACAACTAAAAGTATTTACTCCTGACCAGTCAAAAAGATCTCAATGACAGGGTTGTAGTAATTTTTTAGTGATAACCAAAACAGTCACAGGAAAAGAATCTCTGCTTTTTGTGAACTTTGGACGATCAACCCAACCCAGACGAACAAAAAAAATCACGTGCACCGTGCACCTAATAAGTTGCGCTGCTTCACACGACTGACTCACTAAAAAACGAAATGAAACGTCAACTAGTT